>JAVHLU010001771.1:0-25541 GCA_036785755.1 Colletotrichum ledebouriae
TTTACTAGAAGCCTCTATAGCCTCCTCTTACTCTACCTCTTCTAAATCCCTAGTATTACTAATATCCTCCTTAGTAATCCCTATATCTAGCTTATAGGTAGAAGTATTACTATTATTAGTATTAAGTTTATAAGTAATCCTAAGATTATTATTTATAAGGTTTAGTAGCTTCTATAGTATTTAAATTAAAAGTATTATCTCCTTAGCTAGTAACTCTCTTAATAAGGGTTAAGATATCTATCTTATAATTAGCCTTATTTATATTTAAGGTCCTAAAGTTCTCTATAAGAGAGTTAATAATTAAGCTAGTAGTCTAGGCTATAGAGGGTTCCTAAGCTTTAGCCCTCTATTTTATTAGAATTATCTTTATAGGGATATAAAGTATTATTATTAGCTTAGGCTTAATAAGGCTAGATAACTATTAAGGTTCCTAGTAGGTAGTAAACTATTTAATTAGAGCGTCTTCTATTATAACTTATTACTTTAAAATAACCTTAATAAGCTAGTAGCTAAGACTTTAAGCTATAGCTCTTATAGCCCTCTCTAGAAAATAGTAATAAGTAATATAAATAAGCTTAGTATTAATAAGTTCTAGGTCTCTACGCTGGATAGCTCTCTATTAAAGCTATTAAATAGTAGTAATTAATACTATAACCTAGGAAGGGTTATTATCCTTAATATGAGATCCTATAACTAGGTTCTAAAGGTCCTTATTAGGATCTTAATAAGACTTTAGGTCTATAAATCTAAACTAGTATAGAAGTCTCTCCTTAGCTTTCTTCTAGGTCTTAGCTTTATTAATATAAGATTTTACTATGTTTTAATAGTTACTAGAGCTATATATATAGACCTCGTTCTTTATATCTTTATTAGTCTTATAATAAAGCTTTAAAAAGCTCTTATAATTAGTAATAAAGTTAGAGATATTAATCCTAATAAACTTAGGCGCTCTAGTTAAATAGGGAGTTATTACTATAATAATAAGATATCTTATAAGGAGATCTATAAGGGCTATAATATCCTAATTAGTATAACTTCCTTTAGGGGAATATAGAGTACTTAAGGGCGTTACTCCTATCCTAGAAATAGGATTTATAGACCTATCTATATTATTATTAGAAGCTAGCTACCTTATAATATAAGGTTATATCTCGCTAAACGAAGCTCCTATAAATCTCTCTTTAGCTTATTTCCCCTTATTAGAAGAGGATCTAGTATCTAAGTTAGCTAAGGAAGAAGAAGATATAATACTTATAGGTCTATAAATATTAAAATTAATATTATATAGTTAAAGTAATAGAGTATTATAGTTAATAGAGTAAAGTTATTATTATAATATCTTCTAAATAGAAAGATAAAGTAAATAGGTATAACTTTCTTTAAATAAAATAAAAAAGGAAATAATATAAACTAAATAACTAAATAAATATAGGAAAGGTCTAGCGACTTTAATCTTATTACTCTAAGCTCTTATAAATCTACTTTAAGTCTAATTACTTAATATAGAAGGGTCTTCCTAATAACGCTCTTATCTTAGAAGAATTTATAGCTTCTCTATATTAGTATCTCTCTAAAGTTAGTATATCGCTCTTAGTACTTAGGGCTATAATAGTAAGGGGTTTAATATAGTAGTTTATAAATAAGCTATACTCTTACTCTTAAGCTATATAATAAAAGAGTAAATAAGAAGGTAGCTATCCTTAAAGCCTTCTTTTATTAGAACTAGCCTAATTAAGATAAGATAGTTTATAACGCTATTAAAGCTATAATCGCTAGGTATAAGGATAGATATAACTTAAAGGTATAAGAGGTCTTCGTTCCTACTAATATTATACTTCTAGATTAATTTAATAAAACTAGAGAAAGTAACGAGGAGTTATAGGAATAAATAGATTAATAGAATAATAATAAGAACTATTCTAAAAGCTAAGCGACCTTAGCTACTATTTCTATAAACTCGCCTAAGGATTTATAAACTAAGGTAATTTAATTTAACTACTATATAATTAATCCTATCTTTAAGATAGGTACTATAATAGAAGATTAGGATTTAGTATTACTTCTACTACTAAGATATATTACTATCCTAGACTTCGTTATAACCTATAAGTAGATTACTATTACCCTTTATAGCCCTATAAATATATTAATGAGGGGGATTATTAATAATAGCTCTACTATTAACCTTATTAATAAAAGTTATATTAAGCGCGTAGGCTTATAGAGCGATATAATTAAGATAAATATAGGGATCCGTAGGATTACTAATAGAGAGTAGAGAACCTAATTTATAGGTATAATTATAAATAATATTTATATTAGTAATAATTAGATTTAAGATATTAGCTTTTTTATTTTCCCTAAAAACGCTTATAATAAGGACCTAGTACTAGGAGCTCCTTTTATCTTAAAGACTTAAATAATACTAGATTATATATAAAACTAGATTATTAGAGTCCTTTAGTCTAGGAATGTTAAAATTAATATCTTACTATCGTTTTATATAGGAGACTTAACTACTTAGTTCCTAGAAATTATTACTAAGATAAACTACTTTATTTCTTCTTAGTATTAATATACTCTCTTATCTCTTATATAGGAGGGGAAATAGAAGCTACTACTAATAAACCTAATATAGTAATAGGCTTAGATTTTATAGGAGATAATTAGTAAGTTAATAATACTAAGAATAAGGAAGAGTTAGATATAATACTAGGGAGTATAAGGATATACTAGGATATTAAAGCGATTTAATAAGCTTTTAAAAAATCTTATAACCTACTAGATAAAATTAAGTTAAAATTAGACTTAGATAAGGAAGTTATAATTATTTTTAAAGAGTTTAAACTAATTTTTAACGGAATCCTAGAGATTATAATTTATAACGAAGTTACCCCTAAGCTTAATAAGATCTATAAAGCGATTATAAGTATAGGGTATTGAGCTCGGAATTACGCCGCAGCCCCTTTGCAAAAAGACTATAACAAATTCACCTAGTTTATAGGCATAATTCGGGAAATACTATATAGGTATTTTAACCTATACCCTCTACTAGTTAAGGAAAATAATATAGGAACCCTATATATTCCTACTACTTATAAGTAAACCCTCTAAATATTACCGCATAGAGTCGGACGCGCGCCGCACCGGGGCTAATTATATCGGAGCCGAACGGGCTACTGAGGCTCTCGTAGCAAAGCCACTATACGAGATAACTCCTCAACCCAAAAGGTCGACCTTCCAGCAAGGTGAACGCCACCATAAGTATAGGGTATATAGTAGGATATAATAGCTATAGTATTAATTATTAATATTATATTCGCAGACCTAAGAAAAGAATAATAAAGAAGAAAGTACCTAGGAGGAAGTATAAGTTAGTATATTAAAAAGATATTAAAGTTATTATAGCTATAAATACTACTTTCTCCTATAATAATTATAAACTTATACTAATAATATCTATATTACTAATAGAAGATATTAATATAATATATAAGATAAAAGATAAGAAGATTTAACCTATTAATAACGCTATATTAGATACTTTAACCCTAGATAGAGACCTAGAGTAGAAGTTAAAGGTATAAATAAAAGCTAAGAAAAATATAATCCTAGATTCTAATACCCTATTTATAAGCCTAGTTATATTAAAGTTTTTAACTATTAAGTAAGGAATAAAGCTTATAAGAGCTCGATAAGAAGCTATCCTTAAGATGATTAATTATCTATAGCCTAAAGAAAAGAAGCTCCTTTTAGCTATTCTTATTATATAAGAGAAAGCTTTAGAGTAGGAATTTAAGTATTATAGCTCTATATACCTTTCTATTACGCCTCCTTAAATAATTTAAATAATACTAGATAAAATATAGTAAATAAAAAGAATCCTATTATTAAGAGGACTAGAATAGGATATTATTATAATTCTAAAGGATAGACTAAAGAAGGGAATCCTTATATAAAGTTATATAGCTTATTATAATCTATTCTTCCTTATATAAAAGAAAGATAATAAGATAAGGCTTATTAACTTAGTAACTAAGATAAATATAATTATAATATAAAACGTAGCACTACTCCCTTTAGTAGATAACCTTTTAGAAGACTTTACTATATATTAATTATTATTACTACTAGACTTCTTCTTAAGATATAACTAAGTCCTATTAGACCTTATAAATAGAGATTTAATAATATTTATATTACCTATTAGACTACTACGGATATATATATTACCTTAAGGAGTAATAAACTTAGTTACTTAGTTTATATAAGTTATAATTAGAATCCTATATAACCTTATCCCTAGCTACTATAAAGCTTTCCTTAATAATATTACTATTAAAGGACTAATTTTATAATATAATAAAGAAGAGGTTAAGTCTTATCTAGGGATTTATAGATTTATTTTAGAATACTTATAGAACGTTAATAAGGTCTTAGTTAATTTAGAGCTAGTAGAGTATATAGTAGTAGTAGTTAAGTTATAATAGGCCTAGGAAGTAGTAATAATTATTAGCTATATTTATAGTACTAATAGGCGTTATCTAGAGGAAGCGAAGATAGTTAAGATCTATAAATAGGTTATTTATACTAATTTAATAGAGTTAAGGGCTTTCCTTAGGATTATAATATTCTATAGATCCTAAGTAAAGGATTACTCTACTATTATAAAGCTACTTACTAACTTACTTAAGAAGGATACCTTATTTAACTAGGAGGAGAAGTAATAGATAGCTATAAATACCTTAAAGGTAATACTTATAAGGGCTCTAATCCTTATTACTATAAACTATAGCCCTAAAGGAGGAGATATCTACCTTATAGTTAATACTAGTAATATAGGATAGTATAGAGTCCTAGGATAATTTATTAATAACTAGTATATAATCTCTTACTTTAAGAGTAATACTTAGTTAGAGCTAGAATTATTATATAACGCTAGGAAGAAGGAATTATATAATATTCTAAAAGCTTTAAAGAGGGTATATAACTATTTATATAGATAATACTTTATCCTAGGAATAGACGCTTAGATATTAGTTATATAACTTAATAGAGTAGCTATAGACCTCTTAGGAGCCCTTATTATTTATTAGATTATATAGATTTAAATATTTAACTTTAAAGTATAATATATCATAGTAAATAGCTTATTATAAAAACCCCAGGGACTTTCTAATACTATTAATAAGGAAGCTAAGGGGGAGATTAACTCTTAGATTAATTCATAGATCTTCTTTATAGATATAGAAGCTAGTTTTTCTTTTAATTAAGCTTAATATTATAATAATACGTAATGTATAAAAGAGGTCCTAGTAGGAAATATAGAGGTTATTAGTAATATAATAAATATCCTAGATATACTTCTTTATAATTTATAGACCTATTTAGTATACTCTTAATAAATTACTTATTATTTAATAATATAAAGACGCCCTCTAGGAATTTAACTAGTAAAGTATTATAACTTTAAGACTAGAGCGCTAGATTATTATATTTATAACTACTTACCTTTTACTAAACTAATAAATTAAAAGCTAATACTATAACGAGTTATTAATAATTCTAAGTAGTAGAAGAAACTAATTATAAAGGCTTATAAAGAAAGTAGTTACTAAGGTAAGTAAGCTATAGCTAGAAGACTATTTAATTACTATATCTAGGCTAGTATATATATAGAGATTAGTAAATCCTTAAAAAGTTACTCTAATTACTAAAAGAGGAGAGCTTAATATATAGATAATATAAGGACCTATAGCTCTCTAAAGGGACTACTCTTTACTAGGATATTATTAGATATATAGAGAGTAAGTAAGTAGTACCTTATTAAGGTAAGGGATCTATTAATAAGATAGCCTAAAGCTTACTAGCTTAAGAGAGTAACTTTAGCTAAGATTACTAAGTTTATTTAAGAAGAGATCGTCTATTACTATAGATTATATAGTAAACTTATTATTAATAGAGGACTAGAGAATAAGGATATTATTATTAAATTTAATAAGAAATATAATATAAGGAGAAACGTAATATCTACTTATAACCTAAGGGCTAATAATATAGTTAAGACTAGTTATTAGCTAATTACTTATATATTATAAATATAGACTAGAGGATAGAGAGATATTAACCCTTAGTTATACCTTCTTACTACCCTATTTATAGACTAATTAAGTATTTATACTTTAACTAGCTTTAGCCCTTTTTACTTACTATATAGGTTTAAGCTTATTACTCCTATTAAGACCCTAATACTAACCTAGAAGGTTCTTAATTAGGATTTAGTAATAATAAAGGAAGAGGAGGTTTAAATATATCTATAAGCCTTCCTATAACTTAATAAGGATAGAGAATAAGCTAAAGAATAATTCATAGTTAATATAAGAAGACTATAGAATATTATAATAGTTAATATAAGAGGACTCTAAGGAAGGAGAGGCTAGAGGTAAGTAATTTAGTACTAGTATTTAATATTAAGGGCTCTATTAATAAGTTATTTATTAAAAAGCTTAATTACTAATAGCAAGGCCCCTTCTATATCTTTTTATAAGCTCTAAAAGCTCTATTATATTAATTAGTAATATTAATAAGTAATAAGGTTACTAGAAAGATATTTAATAGAAATTAATCTTATAAATTTATTTAAGCTCCTAAAAGGTATTAAGAACTAAGTAGTTTAGATATTTATAGATCTAATTTAAAAGAAAACCTAGTAAAAGTCTTTCTAGCGCTAGGGAATAAACAGTATAATACTTATATACCTAAGGAAGAGGAGGAAGAACCTATAATACTTATGGAAAGTAATTAAGAGGAAGAGGAGGATTTATTATACTTAATAATATAATTAAAATAATATTTAAAGGATTTAGAGAAAGTAATTAAAGCTTTAAAAGCTAGATAATAACTAGTTATTAAGATTTTTAAAATAATAAAAGAGAAAAAAAAGGAGTATATTAAGATAGAGGATCTAGGGGATATATAAGGTTTCTTTTATTATAACCTATTTTAATTAATAATTTATAAACCTATTCTAATTTTCCCTTCTTTTTATCTCTTAATTTAAAAGTTTAAGATTCTAGGGATAATATTCCTAAACCTTAGGAATAAGGGTAAGAGATAGTATTAATAACTCCTTACTTATTTAAAGCACGCCCCTCGCTATTATTTAATATAATAAGAGTATAGATAACTTTAATATTTATTAGTAGTTATAATAAGGTAATTAAGCTTAAGAAAGTATAAGATCCTTAACCTCTTAGTAATAATACTAAAGCTACTCTTCCTCGCTAAATAAGTATAAGATTAATAACCTAAAGATAAGAGAGTAGAAGAGAAAAGGAGAGAGGGTATTAAAATTATAGTTACTAGGCCCTAGTAAGGATATTAATAGACTTTTCTTACCCCCCCCTTTTTCCTAGAAAAGATTATTACTAATATTAGATTACTTTCTACTAAAGAGAAAGAGAAGGATACTTATAAAAAGGATTATATTAATTTTTATACCTAAATATACTTTAAATCTAGCTTTATAGACCTATTTATATAATATTCGCTTTAATTTCTTCTTAAAACCTAACTAGCTTCTTATTCTCTTTTCTTTTTTACCCCCCTAATATATTATATAAATATATTAAGAAACCCTATTTTCCTACCTTAATTTATAATATAAAGCCCTAAGTAGTTTATAATTTCTATAAGGTTAAACTCTAGAGGTAGCTCTATTATAAAAGAGTAATAAGAGTATATAAACCTAGCTTTAGGATAATATTCCTAGGCTTATTAATAGTATTTATTATAAAGGAGTAAGAAGTTAAACTTAGCTATAGTTATAACTATAGTATCTACTAGAATTCGGGATTATAAGATCTCCTTAATATTATTAAATTCTCTACTCCTCCTTACCTGATTATTACGCTTAATTCTATACCTATAGCGCTTATAAATACTTAGATTATTATATAAGTAACTCTCTTAAGCTTTATAAAAGAAATAGTTAGTATAAGGAGTACTTAGTATAGAGATATACTTAAAATATAGTTTATAAATATAAATACCTAACGCAGGGTTCTTAGTAGTATAAGCCTGCTCTTTATAATAAATATAAAGTATTATATTATAACTACCTTAGGATTAAATAAATAAGCTATATATAGCTACTACGCGCTAAAAGACCTTTATCTCCTATATGCTAGTAAGGAAAGTAGTAGAAGTATAAATAAAGACTTAATAGTAGAATTCTCTAGACCCCTTAGTTATTTTAAATATTTATTTAAAGTCCTATTTACTAAGATAAGCCTTCTAGAAAGCTAGCCTTATTACTTTAGTAATCTTATTAGAGAATATCTATAATATAAAGGCTACTTCTAAGTATTTATTACTAGGGATATTAAGTTAAAGCTAAATAAGGTTTATAGCTACTTAAGAATTATAAGTATTAGCTAGAAAGTATAGGGATATTAAAAAGAAGGGAAGGAATACCTAAAGTTAGTTATTAGAGTATTAAATAAAAAGAGGTATATTATTTTTCTTTATTTTAAGTATAGGGATATTAGGATTAAGGACTTAAAGAGTTACTACTAATAGGAGATAATAAGAGTAAGGTTAATTAGTATTTTTAATACCTAAGATAAGGAAGTTATAATTAGCTATAATAAGAAGATATAATTTATAGATATAAGAGAGAAAATATAAAAGGGTTAAATAAAGATTAAAGTAGCTAGCTAAAAGTAGTTATTATAAGGGGAGAAGTTAATAATAGAGAATAGAGGAGAATATTTATTTAATTTATAACTAGGCTACTCGTTTTAATAGCTACTACTAATTATTATTTCCTTTATTCTTTCCCTATATATAACTACTCTAATTTACTATTCTATTTATTATAGGTTTTCTATACTAAGTTTATTTTACTTTATTAAAGCTAAGGAGGGTAAGGGAGGAGAGTTAATTATTCCTTCTATAGGCTATTAATAAATTACTATATTATTAAAGTAATTAGTAGATATAAAATTATCTTCCTTACCCTTTAAGCCCTCTAGTTTCTCTCTCACCTTTATATATATTATTTACTTTTAAACTTAATTTATCTACTAACTATATAATATTAACTACTATACTATAGCTCCTCCTTTTCTTTTAAATATTATATCTATTTAGCTCTTTAGTTTATAAATTACTTATACTTTCCCCTTATTAACCTTTCTCTTAATATATTATAATAGGGAAAGTTAATTTTTATAATAATAAAGTATTAAATATTTAGATCTAGGAGTTAAGATCCTTAAACCTTCTTATCCTTAAAATTAGGCTTTTAATAGAGCTTATACCTAATAAATTAAATATAAGTATATTTTAGGTATAGGGATAAAATAATAGAGATATCCTAGGCTTTAGACCTCCTAATAAGCTTATTTACTAGCCTTAGCTAATTAAGTATAATATATACCCTCCGCTTAGGATAGATAATATCCCTAGTTAGATAGACCTTTTTAATATAGTATTAAAATATATCCTAATTAAATATTAGAATAAGACCTTAGGAGTAGTAGAGGAGATAATTTACTCCTTATACTTATAGTAAGTTATAGCTAGTATATTTAGTACTATTAGTATACTTAAAATAATAACTCTAATATATACTAAGGATATCTTAGTAGTTACTCGCTATATTATAAGGCTTATTAAACCTAGCTAACTACTCTACTATAAGATAGTTAGAGGTATAGAAGACGATTTTAAAGCTAGAGATATAAGAGATATTATAATTACTTAAATTAAAGCTAAGTCCCCTAATATACTCCTTATTTATTTATAAGCGCCTAAGTCTACTAAGGTAGTTATTATAAGTCTACTAATTAACTTATAAGATAAGAGAAACTAGTTTTATAATAATTAGTAGTTAAAGAGAGGAGCTAAAGGATAACTATAAAGTCTAATATTTATTACTAGGAGCTTTCTATTAAAATATAAAGCTAAGGAAGCTTTAATAAGATAACTATACCTAATAGAACTTTAATATATAAACCCTCTATTATAAGCCTCTAGTCTCTACTTTATTAATTAGCTTAAGCTTTTTATATAAATTAGAAACTTAATACCTCTAAAGTAGCTTATTAAGATAAGGTATTAAGCTTAGATTAATTATTTATTAAAAGCTTTTACTAATAAAATACCTCCTAAAAAATACTAAATCTAACTAAGAGTAGATAGAATTCTATATAATTAATACTTTAAATTAAGAGATAAAGATATTAGGAAAAGGATAGCTTAAGAAAATATTAAATATTAAATAGCTAAATATACCCCTCGATTTATAAACCTAGATATTTCCTCTCTAAATAGGATAGATATTAACCTACTAATACCTATAGATACTAATTTATAAACTAATCTAATAGTTCTTATTAATCTAGAAGAGTTAGATAGAGAGGAAAGATTATTAAAAGAGCTAAATATTTAAAATATAAAAAGAAGGAATAACTATAAGAAATAAAAGAGGGATTATAACTTATAATAACTAGATAACTTTATAAAATATCTTAACTACCCTAGGTCTATAAAACTATTTATATTACCCTACTTAGCCCCTACTACCCCGAGAGATATTATATTTAACCTTACTAATACCTTAATAGGATTTAATATTATAAGACCTAAAGGGAACCCTATATTAAATAAAAATAAGCCTATACTAGTAGTCCTATAGTATATATAATAGAACTAAGAATTTATAAATTACTTAATAACCTAGTATAGAAGAGGGTTATTTATTATAACTTTAGCCTAGGTAGAATATTTATTAGATTTTTATAATATATAAGGGAAGCTAATAAGATAAGAGGAGTTAGATAATTTAGAGGTTATAGCCCTTTTTATATTTATAATTAAGAGCTATTCTTATAATATCTATACCCTAATCTATAAGCTAGCCTAATAACCTAGGAAAGAAATTCATAAGGCTTCTATAAAGCTTAAAAGAGTAGAGGCGAAGAATCTCTAGGATATTACTAGGGCCTTCTTTCTATTAAACTATAATAATTATTACTAGGCTGCGAATTTTATAAACTAATTAACTAGCTACTACTTCTATTATAACTCTATATAGGATTAGAATAGTAATTAGCGCTTCGTTAAGGCTATATAGGACCTTAATATATAATATTATAAGATAGGAGCCCCTTTATAACTCTAAAAGCTCCTATTAATTAATACTTATATAGTTAATTTAGTTTAGTAGAGGGATAGATTTATAAATAGCCTCTAATATATTAAATAGGCTAGAGCTCTAATTTAAGAAGGATTACTATCTCTACGTTTTAGTAATATAACTTTAAGCGATAGCGTATTATTCTCTAACTTTAAAATCCCCTTAGTTACTTAATATATATCTCTAATTACTATAGAGTTTTATAACTTAACTATTAATAGTAGTATAGCTCTATAAGATACCTTATTAAGCTAAGAAGACTTTGAGAAAGTACCTTTCTTCCTTTTATACCCTCTTACTCCTTTACTTATAGATAATAATATAGTAGACTTTAGAAATAATAATAATATTATACTATCTCCTATAGTAGATATTCCTTAACCTATTTATAAATTATTAGTATTATCTAGGTCTACTTTATCTAAATTACTAAACAATAAGCTTAAATACCTTAGATATTAGCTTTAGTTATAAGTCTTATAAATACTAAGTCGTAATATAACTATTAAGTAACGCCTAAGAACTATACTTATAGATATATTATTATATCCTAAGAGGCCTAATCCTTTAAATAAGTATAACTATAGTTATATAGATTATATCTAATAGAGGGTTACCTAATAGGATTAGATTGAGTAGAATATACCTAAGGGAGCGTATTATTATAACTTCTTATACCTAGTATAATAAGGTAAGTAGTTTTAGCTATACTAAGGATTAGAGTAGGATAAGGAGTATAATAAAGAGGAAGAGGTAGTAAAGCTATTATTAAGATATAACTTATAGTAGAAAATAATTAAACCTAAGGGACTTTCTTAATAATAAGATCGCTTACCTAGGAGATATTCTTAATAAATTAGATCTATAAATAGAGTTTATTTACTATTTCTATAAAGTAGTTTTATTTATATTTTAAGACTCTCCTTTATAATATTATAAAGAGTTTTAAAGGGATAATTAAAATAGGATAAGATAGACTTAGCTATATAACCTTTAGAAAACTCCCTTAGTATATAGACTTATTATAAGAAGACTATAAAATAGAGTATAGAAGAGAAGAGTATAGTAGATAAGAGGATAGTATAGATATTATTATAATTAGTACTTTAATAACCCTATACCTCGTTCTTTAGTATTTCCTTAGTAAATCCGCGCCTAATTTAGATAATCTCTTTTAATTAGATCTATGAATTATTCTATATATCTTTTAAGCTTACTCTTAATATTCTTACCTATTTATAGGTAGAGCTATGCTATTTATTATCTTTCTAGTTCCTATTGGTTCTAGCCCTTTCTAATACCCTCTCTTAAAGAGAGTAGGATATGCTACGAGGGTAGGATAATAAGTAGAAGTAGGGGAGGGTCTTATAGCTAATACTAAACTACGCCTACCCCTATAAGGACCCTATAGTTAGCTCCCTAGTAAGGAGAAGTTAGAAGGGCTATATTAATATCCTAGATATTATAGTTTTTAATAATAACCCTAAACTATAAGCGCTATAGCTAGAAACTATAAAGAAGGATATAATATATAAGGCTATATACTATATAGTTACTTACTAGCTTTAAAGCTTCCTACTAGATATAAAAGCTAAGGTCTAAATTAGTAAGTATAATATTAATAGTTAGGGGAGACTAACGTTTAGAGGGAGGCTATAGGTACCTAGCGGGGAGGATAATAATAACTTATTAGGGGAGCTCTATATAAAGATTATTTAATAGAGCTATAACTTAACTATAACTACCTACTTAGGCTATAATAGCACGCTAGAAATAATAAGCTAGTAGTTCTATTAGCTAGGATAATTATAAATAATATAGAGATTTATAAGGAATTATAATATCTATAGAGGGATATATATCTAGAGGTAAGCTAAGAGGGGCTTCCTAAAGCCCCTACTAGTACCTACCTAGTTATACTTAGACCTCTTAATAGACTTTATTATAAACTTATTACTTATAAAGGATAATACTAGCTAATACTTATAGGTTATAGTAAATAGGCTAGGTAAGTTAGTAATATTAGAGGGGATAGGTACTATAAAGGTAGAAGCTTATATATATTAGTTCCTTACCTCCTACTTCTAGTTCTATAGGTTCCTATATAATATTATTAGTAATCGAGGGTTTAACTAAGTAAGCTACTTCTAGGCTAAATTCTACTACCTTATTAGTATAAGGAGGCTATTAAGTATTATATACTACCTATAAACTAATAGTAATATTAAGAGGTAAAACTAGGAGATATAAGCTATCCTATAAGCATTTATAACCTAGGTATAGGATAACTAGGGGTAGCTCCTACTTACTACCTAGCTAGCGCTCTATAATAGGGTTAGTAGTATACCTAGGCTCTCGCTATTCTTCTTAGAATATAAGTACTATACTAACCCTATACTTATAATAAATAATATAATAGAGGAGGCCCCCTCTAGGGATATAGTAATTACTCTCCTAGTAATAAGGCTATAGGAGGTAGTAGACTTTATCTAAATAAGTATTATAGCTATTTAATAATATAGCGAGGAGAATATAAACTAGTAAAAGATACTTATAGAGGAGTACTAGGTAAGTAATAAGGTTTAGCTTTTAATAGCTAATTATAAAAGCCCTAGGCCTAGTAAGAAGCTATTATAGTTATACTATAAGTATATTATAATTAGAGTCCTAAGCCTATATATTATTAAGTTAGATATACCTAGTAATATCTACTTAAGGTTTTATATAAACCTCCTCTAGAGGGTACTAGAGGACCCTTTACTTATATAGATAAGGATAGACCCCTAGCTACTACTAATTATAGCTAATAATAGTAAACTTAAGTAGTATATAGAGGAGATATATATAGCGCGATAGAAAGTAGTTAGATAAGGGTAGAGGCGCGAGGTCCTAGTTAAGTAGGAAGGGTATATAAAGCCTACCTAGGAGCCTATAGAGGCTATTATAGAGATTACTATAGTAAATAGGTATAAAGCCTTATATAAGCTAGTTATAGATAATAATAGTAACCTAGCTTATACCCCGGGGGGAACTAGCTAGGAGGGGGGATAGTATTATAAGCTATACCTAGGTTAAGCCTACCTAGGCTTCTACCTAGGTTTATTACCTTAAGGAGCTACCTAGGGCCTACCTAGGGCTTACCTAGTTATTCCCTATAAACTAGTAAAATCTCTACTAGAGAGGAAAACTTCCCCTTTTCCTCTTTAGCTTAAATAAATAGTATTATAATAACCTCCTATTAAATAAACTCGGGTCTAACCCCTCGTAACGATCTCTAATATATACCTTATATTACTATAATAAGACGGTATTAAACGCCTTTATTGAGTTCGGAATTACGCCGCAGCCCCTTTGTAAAAAGACTATAATAAATTCACCTAGTTTGCAGGTATAATTTAGGAAATACTATATAGGTATTTTAACCTATACCCTCTACTAGTTAAGGAAAATAATATAATAACCCTATATATTCCTATTACCCGCAAGTAAACCCTCGTATAAAGGTAGATACGCGCTATACTAGAGCTAATTATATTACAGCTAAACGGGCTACTAAGGCTCTTATAGCCTAAAAATACCCTTACTAAACCTTCTAGTAAGGTACTACGAAAGCTACTATACGAGATAACTCCTTAACCTAAAAGGTCGACCTTCTAGTAAGGTGCTAAAGGTGCTACGAAAGCTAATATATGAGATAACTCCTTAACCCAAAAGGTCGACCTTCTAGCAAGGTGCCGAAGGTGATTAAACGCCTTTATAGTGAACTATAAATTACTATAGTTAATACTTAATCCTTCTTTTATTAACTCCTCGTTAAGAAGGAATATTAGGATTAATATACTATAGTTAGCTACTATAAATGAGAATGCTTAAAAGTCGTACTTATAGGATTTTATAATTCGCCTGCTTATACTTAACGCGTTATTAATAAACTCTTATAACTATATAAGGAATATACCTATATATTCATTAATAATATTATTATTACCTTAAAAGACCTCAAGACTTACCTTAAGTACCTTAATATAATCCTTATACTCTTTACTAATATTAGACTCTCGCTTTCTATAAAGAAGTTATTAATTAGATACCTTTCTATTAAGCTACTTAGCTTTATTATTAATATATTTAGACTAATAAATATATAAGACTATATTAATACTATTAAGAAAATTAAGTACCCCTATAACCTTTACTAGCTTAAATACTAGATAGGTATAACTAGTTTTCTATAATATATAATACTATATTATAGTAATTATATTTAACTACTCTAATAATATAAGATAATATTACTTATTAAAGCCTAAGCTTAAGGAAAGGATAAAAGCATTATTAAAAAGGTCTTCTATTAAAAGAGAAGCTTTAAACCTATACTAGAAGAAGTAGCTAGCTTTAATAATATTAAAGATATATTAATAGTAGATAACGCCCTATTCTATTATAACCCTAATAAGTAGCTATTTATTTAGCTTAACTTATTAAAGGAATATAGATACTCCGCGCTAATCTTCTAGCTAGCTAATAATATCAAATAGAAACCTTATAACTCTATTAAGTATACTAATACATATCTAATTACTTATATTAATAAGGCTCCTAATTAAGCTAAATAGAAGTATTAGCTTACTAAACTTAAAGTAGCTTACTTAGTATAGGTAATAAAGAAGTATTAGCTAATATTATATTTATTAAGATAAGACCTTATAATTATACTTACTAACTATTTAGTAATATATTATATTATTAAATAAATATTACTACAGTTAGAAGATAAGATAAGGTCTAACTTATAACTTACGTTATTATTAGAATACCTTAGCTAATTCTCCCTAGTATATTATTATATTTCTAGAACGTTAAATATTATAATAGACGCGTTATTATACTTACTTATACTTAAAATCAATATTAAAGACGTTAAGGAACTTCATAAGATATAGGATAATATACTAATAGACATAAACTTTATAATAGAGGTATCTCTTAATAATAACTTTAAGACTAAGCTTATCTAATTATATACTAACTCTAAGTCCTAGAATAGAGTATATAAAATACTCTATAAAAAGATAAATAATATAAACCTTAACTTTATTATATATAATAGTCTCTTTTATTATATTAACCCTTATACTAATAAACAAAGGCTTTATATTCTAAAAGAGTTAGTAACGCTACTTATTAAAGAAGCTTATAATAACTACATTACTTTAATAAGGATTAAATATAGAGAGCTATTAATAAATACTTTTATATACTATATCTTAAACGATAAGTTAATAACTATATAGCTAACTACGACTTTGTGTAGTGATCTTTGGAGGGTTTGCTTGCGAGTAGTAGGAACGTATAGGGTTCCTATATTATTTTCCTTAACTAGTAGAGGGTATAAGTTAAAATACCTATATAGTGTTTCCTAAATTATGCCTGCGAACTAGGTGAATTTGTTATAGTCTTTTTATTAAGGGGCTGCGGCGTAATTCCGAACTTAATATAGCTAACTACTTATAATATAGAATAATAAATATAAAATATTAACTACTACTTAGCGTAATATAGCTAATATTAATACTAGCTATTCCCTTTTATATAATTACTATAGATTTTATTATTATATTTCCTAAAATACCTTTGTAATATATAAGCTATAAAGTAGAGAACTTCCTATTACTTAATATAATACTTATTATACCTAATAAGTTCTCTAAAGTAATACCTCTTATCCTAGGTTACTTAATATATATTACTAAGATCTAGAGATACCTCCTTCTTTATAACCTCTAATATAGTAACTAGGGAATCCTAGAAGCTATTATATCTAATTATAATTATAAGTTCTTATTAAAGTTTTAAACCGCGCTATAGCTAAACTATATACTAAATTAAGATTCTTGATAATATACTACCCTGAGATTAATAATATCTTAGAATATAAAAACTAAACTATTAACCTAGCTATTTATTACTTTCTAAACCTTATTAATAATAACTAAGTAAAACTACTCCTAAGCTTTTAATATAACCTTAATAACGCCTACTTATAAGTTATTAGTTATTTACTAAACTAGATCTGATATAGAATAAATACTAATAACGTATTAAATATCTTAGGTAATACTAACCCTAAGATAAATTATAAAATCTTCTAGGAGGAAGCTTAAACCTTAATTATAATAGCCTAGCTATATATAAAGGAATAGGATAATAAAAGTATTATTTTATTATATTTAAGCTAGGTAACTAGGTATATCTTAAGATAGGATTAAGATATTATCTACTAGGATAGCTAAGTCTAAAGTATAGCTACTAGTATATCTTATTTACGGTCTTTAAATATATTAATAAGTTAGTATATTACTTTAATATTCTCCTTAATATAAATATTTATCTAATTATATCTATTATCTAACTTATACTAGTACTAGCCTCTAGTAGTAACTTATTTAATTATTAAGATAACTACTATAAACTAGTTAATATTAAGGAAAATAATAATATTTATTAGCTTAAAATATATAAGTATTTTAAGATTAAAAGTATCCTTAAGAAGCAAACCCTTACGAGAGGAAAGGTATAATATTTAATTAAATAAAAAGGTTACTTACTAATATATATTACTTAAATAGATAAAGATATTATAGATTTAAATAAACTTATTATTATATTTAAAAGTAAGGAATAAGAGATTTAATAGCTTTATAAATAAGTATAAGCTTAAAGACCTATTTAATAGGGCATTAAACTAATATTAGAGCTTAGTAAAAGACTACTAAAGCGCTTAAGAGGAAGGCCTTGAAAGAACCCTATAGAATAAAATAATATATATTATAAATAAGGAACCTACTACTTAAAGCGCCTTAAATAGATAATTAGATTGAAAAGAATGTTATAACTAAAGCCTTATTATAAAATAAAGATATTTAATACGCTTAGCGCCTCTAAGGGCTTTACCCTAATAATAGTAATATTTATATCTAGTCTAATAATAATAATAACTATTGAGTTTAGAATTACGCCGCAGCCCCTTCGCAAAAAGACTATAATAAATTCACCTAGTTTATAAGTATAATTCGGGAAATACTATATAGGTATTTTAACTTATACCCTCTACTAGTTAAGGAAAATAATATAGGAACCCTATATATTCCTATTACTTATAAGTAAACCCTCTAAATATTACTATATAAAGTCGGACGCGCGCCGCACTAGGGCTAATTATATTAGAGCTAAACGGGCTACTAAGGCTCTTATAGCCTAGAAACGCCCTTGCTAAACCTTCTAGTAAGGTACTAGAAAAGCTATTATATAAGATAACTCCTTAACCTAAAAGGTCGACCTTCTAGTAAGGTGCTAAAGGTGCTATAAACGCTACTATATAAGAGGTAACTCGTTAACTAAAGAGGTCTTTCCTAAGAGGTTCTTATAGCTAGAAATATAAGAAGCTCTATGAGTAGGGCCTTATACCTCTCCCTCTTCCTTATCCTTATCTAACTTATGATAAATCCTTAACTATATTAATACTAGACCTTATATATAAATATACTAAGCCTAAGCGAGGTATACCTTTTAATATAAATAATATAGAGGGGATTACTAGAGAGTTTAGCCTTAATATAATTAATAAAACTTACTCCTTTATTAACTACTCTATTATATATAGAGAGTATATTATTAGTATAGCCCTTAAGAGGGCTTACCTTAATACCCCTATAGGGGACTCTATAAGGCGTAATAATATTAGAGCTAAGTAAATAAACTTAGTAATAAAAGTTTAGTAGGTTATTATATACCCTATAAAGTAGCCCTTCTTTAAGCAGGTCCTCTATATTGCTAAGGTAGAGGCAGCCTAGGCGGCCTAGGCCTATTATGGCTTATTAGTAAGTATAGCTTATGCTAACTGCTTTGATATAGAGAGAGCGTTGCTAACGACGGCATAGCTAGTGGATAAAGCAGTAATAGAGGCGGTATTTAATAGCAGCGCGGGTAGTGTGCGAGAGGAAAAGTCAATAGTTTCGTAGTCTATTAAATAATTAAAAACCACGTTATTATTAATATGAAGTTAAGGATTGTGAGGCTGTGATCACGTGACCGAAGGCTGTGTATTATTAGGAGGCGCGGAGTTAGAAGATCTGTTGCACTTAAGCAGGTAAAATCACTATGCAGTGGCTAGAGGCTATAATAATAACTATATTTACTACGCCTTCTCTCTTAAATACCTTCTACTCTTAATATTATAAGAACCTTTATAAATATAATTACCCTCCTTACTTAAAAGTTAATCCCTACTCTTATTTAACTAATAATAAAAATTAGCACTTAAGTATATATATATATATAAGATAAATTTATATTACTTGGTAACCCTATTAGTTATTATTACTACTCTTACCTACTTAGTATTAAGCTAACTTTCCCTCTATATATATATTTTTATAGAGGAGCGTTAATACCTTTATCACTATTACCTTATAATTATTATACTTATACTATTATTTTATTATTATTATCCTCTTCTAGATATCAAGAACCCCTATTAATACTTAATATTATTATACGCGCTTAGTACTACTAGAGCATCTTATATTTTCTATACCTAGATATTATTTTATTATAAATAAATAATAATCTAAATAAGAAAATATCAAGTATATTACGCTTAATTATATTTACTACTACCTACTTAATATTAAGGTCCCTTATTAAAAGCTAGGATATTATATTTATAATTAAGAAATCTTTAAGCATACCCTTAACTAAGAGACCTAATATTATAAAACTAGCTATAATATTTTTAATACCCTATTTATTATCTACCTAGGTACTAATATATACCTCGTTACCTAACTATTATCTACTAACTAAACTAAGTTTTATTACTAATTTCCTAACCTTATTCTAAACTAAGGATAGCTATCTCTCTATAATATTATATAGGACTCCTTTAAATATAACCTATATTATACTACTGATATTACTAACTTACTTATTACTGATAAGTCTAGGAACGCCTTACGTAGAAATAATAAACCTATTAATACTAAACGCACTTAAACTAATAAACTTATTAAAGCTACTTAGCTTAAATAAGCCCTTAATTTTAGCTAACTTAATAAAGCTATTAATACTATTAAGCGTACTAAACCTAAATTATTAACTAATATTAGTATAGCTAGTACTAAATTAACTCCTATTATTTAGAATAGAACTAATAAGATAGCTACTCCTAAGAAGCAAGCTACTAGCGCTAGCGCCCTTAATATAATAGATATTATTAAGCCTATTAAGGGAATATAAGCCTATAGTAAATATATTAGCTATATCTCTATCCTATTTAATAGATATAAAGATATATAAATCGCACTAGCTATAGCTATCTCTAAGGGTTATATTAAGAATATTAGTAAGATCGCGCTTAACTTAGGCTAATTTATTAAGTTAGTTACTAATAAGTTTAAGGTTATTATAATAACTATTCCTAAGGGACTAACCAATAAGAGCCTAGGTTTTCTTAGCCCTAAGTAATACCTTATTACTAAGTTATTTATTAAGTATATAGCTTCAGCTATAGATTTAGATAATTATCCTAATATTAACCCCTCCTTTAATATTAGCCCTTATAATACTTCTAATACGCCTAGCGCTACTAAGACGCCTAATACTACTTCTAGCGTTAAGAAGATTATTATTACTAACTAGTAGTCCTATACTTATATCTCTAGCTTTTATTACCTTACCTATTCTTATATTAAGTTCTTAAATATACAGGAGGTAATTAATTTATACCTTTAGTATATCTACTTCTTTAATAAAACTAATATTATTACTACCTATTATACTAAATATCTAACTTTTTATACCTTTATTTAGAATAGTATAATTATCCTTAAGCTATATATATATATCTATATCCTTAACCTATTTATAACTAAATAAATTATAAGTAACCCGGATTTTAGCGCTATATTATTATTCTTTATTATTAAATAGATACTATAATACCAGTTTCCTAGTATATATACTAAGGATAATACGTATATTAATTCAGCTATAATTAATAATAATAACGTTAGTGCTATTTATACCCTTCTAAACCTTAATAACTCTAAGACTAGGCCTCTGGCTACTGCATAGTGATTTTACCTGCTCAAGTGCAACAGACCTTCTAAGTCCGCGCCTCCTAATAATATATAGCCTTCGGTTATATAATTATAACTTTCCTAACTATAGCTGCACTTATACGTGCCCTACTAGATAGCCTCACGATCTTTAACTTTATATTAATAATAACGTGGTTTTTAATTATTTAAACTACAAACTACGAAACTATCGATTTTCCTCTTATATACTACCTATACTACTAATACTACCTCTATTACTACTTTATCCGCTAGAAGTCGTTACTATCTTTATAGTCCTCTTATTCGATTAGGTTAGCTAACGCCTTTGCTATGCTATCGTTAGCAACGCTCTCTCTATTTAGCGTAAGCTATACTTACTAACCCCTAAGGGGCCTGGGCTGCCTCTGCCTTAATAGTATAGAGGACCTACTTAAAGAAGGGCTACTCTATAGGGTATATAATAACCCGCCTAGCTTCTATTACTAAGTCTACTTACTTAGCTATAATATAATAATAAGTATCCCCTCTAGGGGTATTAATAAGAGCCCTCTTAAGGGCTATACTAATTATATACTCTCTATATATAATAGAGTAATTAAAGAAGGAGCGGGTTTTATTAATTATATTAATACTAAACTCTCTAATAAGCTCTTATATATTATTAGTATTAAAGGGTATACCTCGCGCAAGCTTAGAGGTTTTATATATAAGGTCTAGTATTAATATAGTTAAGGGATAAGAAAGAGGGAGAGGTATAAGGCCCTACTTATAGTAGAGCTTCTTATACTTCTAGCTATAAGAACCTCTTAGGAAAGACCTCTTTAGTTAAGGAGTTACCTCTTATATAGTAGTATTTACTTTTAATATCTTACTAAAAGGTCGACCTTTTAGGTTAAGAAGTTATCTTATATAGTAGCTTTTATAGTACCTTACTAGAAGGTTTAATAAGGGCGTTTCTAGGCCACGAGAGCCTTAGTAGCCTATTTAGCTCTAATATAATTAGCCCTAGTATAGCGCGCGTCCGACTTTATATAGTAATATTTAGAGAGTTTACTTGCGAGTAGTAGGAATATATAGGGTTCTTATATTATTTTCTTTAACTAATAGAGGGTATAAGTTAAAATACCTATATAGTATTTCCTGAATTATACTTGCGAACTAGGTGAATTTGTTATAGTCTTTTTGCGAAGGGGCTGCGGTGTAATTCCGAACTTAACTCTAAGACTATAGATATAGCTAACTTTTAATATAAATACGCTATAGACCTTTAAGGCCTTTGCGCTAATATTATATCCCTTGCTATTATAGTTACTATAATTAAAGTGTAAGAGTATAGCTATAGGCCTAAACTAGGAAAGGCTAGAATGCTAAAACGTAGGTATACGTAGTTATATTAAACTATTGCTTAACCTTCTAAGTCTCTAGCTTATAGAGTTTTCTTAAGAGTATATATATTTACTACTAATTCGCTGATATTTTGCTAATAGCGTTAGCTCTATATCCTATACCTGCTATTATTCCTTATAATTACCCCCCCCTCTAAAGCCTTAGTCCCTAAGGTATACTAATAGGGTAATATAGCTCTACGTCGTTACGGATATTATTACTAACTATAGGGCGGCGTCTCTATACCTTTATTATATTATTTACTCTCGCCCTCTACGCTAGATCTAGGTAGTTATAGCGAATAATATATTTTCGTTTTCCTAGCGCGTTATAAATACTTTTCAATTTTAATTATTATTATTATTTTTTAATTAGTTACTAATAGTTATATAACTATTTAGTAGTATATAACTAGTAACTATTTAGCTTTATTACCTAGCGACTTAAAATATAAAAGGGCGTCTTCTTTTTAAGGTCTCTAACTTAGTTAGAATTTCTCTTTTTTATAATCTTTTTTAGTCTAGCTACCTCTCTTATTTTAGCGCCTATTTTATAAGCTTTTGCTATAATTATTAAGTTTTCTCCCTTTCTCTTCTAATCTTATTTATATTCCTCTCTAGCCTTTTACTAATAGCTCTTTATAATATCTTATATTATATATATAGGCGTAGTTCTTATAAAATACCTCTATAATCCCGAGATTCTTTCTAGCGATCTTACTAATAATATTAATAGTAGCTATCCTTACTTTAGCTATCTTTAAAAAACATATTAGGATATTATCTACCTTTATTATATATATAGCGAGCACGTATAGAAGTATATCTATTATAACTTTAATAAGAAGAAATATACTACTATAAGTCTCTACTAATTTGCTAATAGGTTATTATATATTAATGTTTTTTAAGTCCTTTAGGAGCTTTAGGGCGTAGCTTAGATAACTTAGAATATATTCTACTAGATCTAGATCTAGTAGCGCGATAGTATTCTAACCCCTCTTTATTATTATTATATTCTAGCTATACTTAGTAACTATATAGTAGTATAAAAGCGTATTACTAAGCTTATTTATAATCCTACTACTAGTAGTAATAGCTATAATATAGAGTAGCTTTAGCTCTAGGAGCTCGCCTCTATCTATAAGCACCTCGCGCTTAATATCCTAGTCTATATAAGCTATTACTTACTATTCCCTTACTAATTATATCCTCCTAACTATTAGGTTTTAAGTTGGTACCTTTTATAATAGTATTAATATTCTTTAGTACCTAAACGCCGCTTAGCTAGTATATATTTATAATAATAGTCCTATTAACTACCTCTATAACGAGATTAACTACTTACTTAATAACCTTTTAATAAAGCTAATCCCTATATATACTTATAAGTATAATATCGCCTTTTTCCCTAGGTTTTATAAGGAGCTTTAGGAAAATCTTACTAAGTATACTACTAATAATATCCCCTCCTACTTTATTACTATTACTAGTCCTTATCCTATCTCCTACGCCTCTTACCTTAATACCCCTACTAAGTATAACTAAAGTAATAGCAAAGAGTTAGTAAAGAAGACTAAGAGAGCTAAGGTTATTATTACTATCTCTAATAGTAATAGTTCTAGTAGTAAGTTAGGTAGTAGCGCTAGTAGCGAGTCGGCTAGTAGTTAGCCTATAGGTAGTAATAGTAGGGATACTAATAGCGCTAGTTTAATAACTAGTTACTATAATAGTTATAATAGTACTACTCGTAGTTATAGCGGTTATAGTAGTCGCCCCTATAGCTATCCTAAGAAGTTAATAACTACTTAGATAGTTAGCTCTTTTCCCCTTTTATAGGATAATACCCCTTTTCACTATAGCTTTAGTAATAATTCGCTACTTAATTTAATTAATATTTTGCTTCTAAATTAGGTTCTATTTTATAGTCTCGTGGTCTATAATTACTAACTTATTATAGTAGTTTTAGTAACTAGTTATCCTACTTCTTATAAGCCCTCTTATATTATCTATTAAACTTATAAATAGCTTCTTGCGCGTTTACTAAGTTCTCTATAGGTTCCTATATATTATATTCTATAAGCTATCCTACTTATTTTACTAGGTATTATATATTATTACTAATACCTTGCTATATAACGATCTCTTTAACCTCCTATTCCTCTAGCTTATCCTTAAGCTCTAGGTATATAAGTAAGCCTTTGCTACTTACTTAGTAATTATCTTATAGTTCTAGTAATATAACTAAGAATATATTATATATCTTTTAGTACTATAGTAATAAATAAACTCTATAAGCTTACGTACTAATTAGTTCTATAATAGCTACTTATATAAACCTAAGCGCTAGTTTTTTATTCTTAAACTAGAAGTTCTTTATTAATAGCCTAATAACTTATCCCTAATAGTAAGTCTATTCCTTATTCCTCGCGTTATAATACTCAGCTTATGCCTTAGTAGCTTTCTATTACTATTCCTAAGCCCTCTTATAAAGCCTCGAGATATATTTAATTCGCTCCCTTACGCCCTATATTATAACCCTATTCGTAAGGGTTATATATTCTATATAATATAGGTAGTAGCTTTATAGGGCCTCTATTATTAAGTAGCTAGTAATACTATAGCGACTATTATTATATATAAACTTAGCCTCGGGTAACTAGATAGCTTATTCTTATAGCAAGTCGCTAGTATATACTTATAAATACTTTTCTAATATCTAGTATATCCTTTTAGACTACCTATTAGTCTAGGGGTAATATATAGTAGAGAGGTAGCGCTTAATAGCCCTCTCTCTTATAAATTCCTCCTAAAATTAGCTAGTAAGGAGCT
>JAVHLU010001772.1:0-25509 GCA_036785755.1 Colletotrichum ledebouriae
GAAATTGCGCACGGACCACATAGTGATCCGAGCGCGATTTCTGCTTAATAAGCTACTGCTTTGTAGTTACGTTTCAGAATATCTTACCCCTCACTTCGTGAGGGCAGGATTTGTAACTTAGAAATAACAAAAACATCAACAATAACATCATCAATAATATCATCAATAATACCATCAATTAATTCCAGGAAAAATACCTCCTTATGCTTAAATTTATTAGCTTTTATCACTATATTACTTAGCCTATTAATATCTATTATTCAGGCTGTTTTACCGCCCCTTTAGCTACCTATATACCTATTCTTATAGGTTATGAGCCCAGCTCAAACCTTTTCGATAACCTCTCGCCTATTTAACCTCCTTAAAACTATAATAAACACCTCAAACCTATACTCTACCTTAAGGTTACCTATTTAGGGTATTCTTTTGATAGATATAGCCTTCATACCCCCTACGCAGAGTTAGAAATACTAGCAGGACTAGTTTGCTAGCTTCGAGATCGATACCTCCTACGAGAAGCTATTCAGAACCCATATCGATTCGATTATACTACTATTAATACCTCTACGAAACGAGACGAGATTATAGCAAAACTATTCGACCTTGCTCCCTTCGATTATACCTTCGAGTTATCCCTAAGCTTATATAAGTCTCGGTTTATCTATATCCATACTGCTTCACGATCGAGGCCTAATATAGGCTATAAACCGTCGGTTATCCCAACTATTAAAGGGTCTACTACTACTCAAACTACTTAATATCTACTTCAAGACCCTAAAAGAGGAATAAAAGAGGAGGAATAATAACGAGTTGAACCTATAACCTCTGGGTTTTAACTATATATATATAATAACAAAGCTATAGTTAATACTACTGAGCTATATAACATATAACATCACTTTTATCTTATTGTGAAATCAATACCATATTGGAGCTTATATATTATACTCCTAAGGTTATCACAATGTCTGATTTAAAAGTGCAGCTTTCTAAGCTATCTGGATCTAATAACTATAAAGTCTGGTCTATATGTATTAAGGCCCTACTTATTAGTAAAAATATAACTATAGACTTATCTAAGCCTATAGATAATAATAATATAGATCCGAATAATAAGGCTCTTAGCTATATACAGCTATTTTGCAATAACAAGGCCCCAGCATGGTGGAATAAAAATAATAATATAAATAAAAAACCTTCTACCTCTACTACTACTGAGGAAGTTAATATAACTACCTCAAGGGGTATAGAAGAAGTAGAAGAGGAAAACAATACTTCAATAACCCCCTATATATCTATGGATCAACTTGTTAATCAAAACGAGGATCCTATGGATTTTAATGATTCCGATGAAGATCAGGAATTTGAAAACGTAAATATATCCCATAATAATCCTTATAATAATATAATAACTAATAATATAACCTTAGGTACTTTGATTTAACAGAGTATTAAAACTAAGGAAAAGGACTTGGGATTAAGGCGTTATAACCATATTAATACTATATTCTATATCGATACTGCTGCTACTATACACGTAGTTAAAAATCACACTCTTTTATATAACAAAAAGTCTATAAATACCTCTATAAAGTGGGGCAAAGCAAATAAGCTTACTGCTACTATAAAGGGAGATTTAAATATTTTCCCTAATAATAATAAAATAATATTAAAAGACGTCTATTATATACCTAAACTAGGTATTAATTTACTTAGTCAAAGTCGACTTGATAATATAGGTATAGCCTCTATTATATGGTAGAAACCTATTCTATATGACATATATAATGACCGTACTATAGCTACGGGCTATAAGTCTAATAACCTCTATCTCTTTAAAATACCCTTGAATTAGGGTTATAAAGCCCCCTTAAAGAGGAATAATAATAATAATAACAATAACCTACTCTATACGCAATCTATAACTAATAATAATAATAAAGATCTATATAAACTATGGCATAACCGTCTAGGTTATATAAGCTATAAATATCTTAAAAATCTTTTAGATAATACTAAAATAAATAATAACCTTATAAATAATAATAATAATAAGGCTATAAATATAATAAATCTTCCACCTTATGAAGCCTGCCTTAAGGGCAAGTTTATCACTAAGGTAAATAAAAAATCAATATATAATAAAGATCTAGATTATCTAGATTATATAGCCTCAGATCTTTGTGGACCTATAAGTCCTGAAACCTATAATCACTATAGGTAGTTTATAATATTTATTAAAAGATATTCCCGCTTTGCATGGGGAAAACTATTAAGATATAAGACTGCAGAGTCTATTACTAAAGCCTTTAATGAATTTAAGGCTAAAGTTAATAATAATAATAATAATAATAAGCGTATAAGAGAATTTAATACGTGTAGTAGACTAGAATTTACTAATAAACGTATTAAAAATATATATATTGAGCTCGGAATTACGCCGCAGCCCCTTCGCAAAAAGACTATAATAAATTCACCTAGTTCGTAGGTATAATTCGGGAAACACTATATAGGTATTTTAACCTATACCCTCTACTAGTTAAGGAAAATAATATAGGAACCCTATACGTTCCTACTACTCATAAGCAAACCCTCTAAATATTATAAAGTCGGACGCGCGCCATACTAGGGCTAATTATATTAGAGCTAAACGGGCTATTAAGGCTCTTATAGTAATACCCTCGCTAAACCTTCTAGTAAGGTAAAAGCTACTATATAAGATAACTCCTTAACCTAAAAGGTCGACCTTCTAGTAAGGTAAATACTACTATATAAGAGGTAACTTCTTAACTAAAGAGGTCTTTCCTAAGAGGTTCTTATAGCTAGAAGCATAAGAAGCTCTGCTACTATAAGTAGGGCCTTATACCTCTCCCTCTTCCTTATCCTTATCCCTTAACTATATTAATACTAGACTTTATATATAAATACGCTAAGCCTAAGCGAAGCACGCCTTTTAGTATAAATAATATAGAGGGGATCGCTAGAGAGTTTAGCCTTAATATAATTAATAAAACCTGCTCCTTTATTAACTACTCCCCTATATATAGAGAGTATATTATTAGTATAGCCCTTAAGAGGGCTTACCTTAATACCCCTATAGGGGACTTTATAAGGCGTAATAGTATTAGAGCTAAGTAAGTAAACTTAGTAATAGAAGTTTAATAGGTTATTATATACCCTATAGAGTAGCCCTTCTTCGAGCAGGTCCTCTATATTACTAAGGTAGAAGTAGCCTAGGTAGCCTAGGCGAATATTAGTAAGTATAGCTTATGCTAACTACTTTAATATAGAGAGAGCGTTGCTAATAATAATATAGCTAGCGGACGAAGCGGTAATAGAGGCAGTATTAGCAGCGCGGGTAGTGCGCGAGAGGAAAAGTCGATAGTTTTATAATCTATTAAATAATTAAAAACCACGTTATTATCGATATGAAGTTGAAGATCGTGAGGCTATCTAGTAGGGTATATATAAGTGCGGCTATAGTTAGGAGAGGTGGTTAGCAACTTGGGAGGTTATTAGGGATCACGTGACCGAAGGCTATGTATTGTTAGGAGGCGCGGAGTTAGAAGGTCTATTGCACTTAAGCAGGTAAAATCACTATGCAGTAGCCAGAGGCTAAAAATATATATATAAATAGTGGTATTATCTATAATATCAGACCTCCTTATACCTATAGACTAAACGGATTAATAGAGCGTATTATACGCACTATTATTAATAGAACTAGGGCTATTTTATATAACTCTAGTCTACCCTTAAACCTATAGGGTAAAGCAGTCCTTGCTTCTATATATCTATATAATAGATCCCCTTATAAGGCTATTTAATATAAAACTCCCTTCGAGTTAAAGAATAAACGAAAGCCTAATATAAATAATATAAGGGTATAGGGTAGTTTATGCTACTATAAAAATTATAATCTATTAATAAAGAAGCTTAACCCTAGAGCTTTAAAGGGAGCTATTATTAGTTATAGCTCTAACGGTTATAAGGTCTATAATATTAATAATAAAAAGGTGTAATAGTCGAGAGACGTTATTATATTAGAAAACACCTTAATTACTTAATAGAAAGAGTTACCTATATATATCAAATCCTAATTCAATAATAATATTATTAAAAGTAGTAATAATAATAATAATAATAATAACAATACTAAGATTTCTCCCCTATATCCTAGGAATAACTCTTTACTAAATCCAACTATTAAGGCTAGTATTAATAAAGATAATAATAATAATAATAATAAAAATAATAATAAAATTTAGGATATAAATAATAATAATAATAACAATAATAATAATATAACTAATTATAATACTAGTAATAACTAGTTGTCTAACGTTCGAGAGGATAACTATAAATTGCTATCTAGACACGCTTCGGGTAGTAATTCGGAGAGTACTACTATTAATAATAATAATAGTAGAAATAATTCCAAGTTAATAATATAACTCCCCTCTATAATAGAAGAAGCTAAAAAATAATATAATTAGGTTAAATATAAAGACAGTGCACTTTTTACCCTTTAAGACGTCCTAGTCTTAAGGGAATACCTAAACTATTATTATAAGCTACGCCTAGGTTAAGCCTACCTAGGCTTCTACCTAGGTTTACCGCCTTAAGGAGCTACCTAGGGCCTACCCAGGGCTTACCTAGTTATTCCCTATAGACTAGCGAAATCTCTACTAGAGAGGAAAACTTCCCCTTTTCCTTTTTAGCTAAATAAATAGTATTATAATAACCTCCTATTAAATAAACTTAGGTTTAACCCCTTAAATATTAAAGCTTACTACTATAATAATAAGAATAGATTAAGTACTACTCCCTACTAGTTAGTAAGATAGTTAATAATAGTATAGCTAAAACTTAAGATAAGCTATTATAAGCTAATTTAATAGTAGTAATAGAGTCCCTTTAGTAATAGTTATAGGAGGTTAAGTAGGGGAATAGCTAATATATAGCTACGCAGACCCCTATAAGTACTACTAATAAGATACTAGTAATACTTAGTATAATACGCTAGAAGCTATTACCCTTACCCCTGAAGTTTTTAAGTAAGTAGAAGGAATATATTACCTAGGTATAATAAATAAGGTATAAGATTACTATAGATAGGGCGTTCTATACTATAGATATAGAGGTATAGTACCTTATTAACTCCTACTTAGATATTATAGCCTAGTAAGTAGTCTCTACTTTTTATAGAGCTAGAGGGGGTAGGGGAAAATATAAACCTAAGGACTTTATAGCTTACTTAGATTAGATATATAAGGACCTAAATATCTAGTTATAAGCTATAGCCTAACTATAAACCGTCTAATAGAAAGAAAGTAAATCCCTAGTAACCTTCTTATTAAGATTTAAATAAATACTAGCTAATATAAGTAGTATAAACTAGCTTAGTTAAGTCTAGATCTTATTTCTAAAGGCCTCTGTTACCCCTTAGCTAAGGGACTAGCTAATTATTATTAACTTACTAGCTAATTATAATAGCTAGCTCTTAAAGGTCTAGAGTATAATATAAAAGGTAGAGCGCTAAAAGGTTACTAGTAACTACCTAGTAACTTATTAGAGACCTATTACTAAGGATATTAAGGGGGATATCTATATAACTAGAGCTATATTTATCTTATAAGTTAAGGAGGTAAGATATTATAACTACTAAAACTCTAGGTCCTCCTTAGGTACCTCCCTAGTATAATACTAATAGCCTTAGAAGGGTATAAGGGACCCCTAATAATACTTAGAATATTATATCTAAACCTAGGGGAGTCTATCCCCTAGGGGGCCGCTAGGTTTATAAAATAAAACATAATAATAATAATAATAATTATTATTAATAATATAAAGACCGTTAGGTAGTTCAAGGTTTCAACTAATACATTGGTATAGATTACCCTGAGACTTTCAGTACTACTTATAGGCCTAATAGCTATAGATTTATATTAATGTTTGCTATAAAGTATAACTATATATTGAAGTAATTTGATGTTACTACTGCTTTTACCCACGCAGATATTGATAAGAATCTGTAATTGAGGATGCCTACTGGTTTCTTATATAGTAAAAATACTAATAAACTAATGTAATATAATAATAATAATCCAACAGATAATAGCTTAATATGCAAGCTAAATAAAGCCTTATATGGCTTAAAACAAAGCCCACGCCTATGTTATAGATACCTACGGTTAATACTACTTTAGTATGACTTTGAAGTCTCCCCCTATAATAAGGGAGTATTTATATTAAATAAAAATAAATACAAAGCTATTTTAGCTTGTTATATTAATAATATGCTGTTAGCTATTAATAATGACAATGCCTATAATTATATATATAATAACCTATAAAAACATTCAAGACTTTAATACTTAGGGGAGCCTAGTATCTTCCTAGGAAATGAAATTAAGTTCGGAATTACGCCGCAGCCCCTTCGCAAAAAGACTATAATAAATTTACCTAGTTCGCAAGTATAATTCGGGAAATACTATAAAGGTATTTTAACCTATACCCTCTACTAGTTAAGGAAGATAATATAGGAACCCTATATATTCCTACTACTTATAAGTAAACCCTGATATAAAGTCGGATGCGCGCTATACTGGGGCTAATTATATCGGAGCTAAACGGGCTACTAAGGCTCTTATAGCCTAGAAAAGCTACTATATGAGATAACTCCTTAACCCAAAAGGTCGACCTTCTAGCAAGGTGCTAAAGGTAAACTAGAGAGGTCTTTCCTAAGAGGTTCTTATAGCTAGAAGCATAAGAAGCTCTGCTACTACGAGCAGGGCCTTATACCTCTCCATTATCCTTATTCTTATCTACGAAGTCCTAGGTATACCTATAACCTATAATAAATCCTTAACTATATTAGTACTAAACCCTATATATAAATATACTAAGCCCGAGCGAGGTATACCCTTTAGTATAAATAACGTAGAGGAGATCGCTAGAGAGTTTAGCCTTAATATAATTAATAAAACCCGCTCCTTTATTAACTACTCCGCTATATATAGAGAGTATATTATTAATATAGCCCTTAAGAGGGCTTACCTTAATACCCCTATAGGGGACTCTATAAGGTATAATAATATTAGAGCTAAGTAAGTAAACTTAATAGTAGAAGTTTAGCGGGTCGTTATATACCCTATAGAGTAGCCCTTTTTTAAGCAGGTCCTCCGTATTACTAAAGTAGAGGTAGCCTAGGCGGCCTAGGTAAATGTTAGTGAGTATAGCTTGCGCTAAATAGAGAGAGCGTTACTAACGATAGTATAGTAAAGAAAGTAATAACTTCTAGCAGAGAACGTAGTAATAGAGGCGGTATTAGCAGCGCGGGTAGTATACGAGAGGAAAAGTTAATAGTTTCGTAGTCTATTAAATAATTAAAAACCACGTTATTATTAATATAAAGTTAAAGATTATGAGGCTATAGGTATATATAAGTATAGCTATAGTTAGGAGAGTTATAATTACGTGACTAAAGGCTATGTATTATTAGGAGACGCGGAGTTAGAAGGTCTATTATACTTAAGCAGGTAAAATCACTATGCAGTGGCCAGAGGCCTAGGAAATGAAATAATAATAGACCGTATGAATAAATAACTATATATAAAATAACTAAAGTATATAGAAAGAATACTTAATAAGTATTAAAAAGGGCTAGAACCGATAGGAACTAGAAAGATAATAAATAATATAGCTCTACCTATAAATAGGTAAGAATATTAAGAGTAGGCTTAAAAGATATATAGAATAATTCGCAGATCTAATTAAAAGAGATAATCTAAATTAGGTGCTAATTCGCTAAGAAAATACTAAAAAACGAGGTATAGGATTATTAAGGTACTAATTATAATAATATCTATATAATACTAAAGTCTACTACGCTCCTCTCCTCTATACTCTACTCTATAGTCTTCTTATAATAGGTCTATATACTAAGGGAGTTTTCTAAACGCTATATAGCTAAGTCTATCTTATCCTATCCTAATTATCCCCTTAAGACTCTTTATAATATTATAAAAGAGAGTCTTAAAAGATAAATAAAGCTATTTTATAAAAATAGTAAATAAACTCTATTTATAGATCTAATCTATTAATAATATTTTCTAAGTAAGCGATCTTATTATTAAGAAGGTCTCTTAGGTTTAACTATCTTCTATTATAAGTTATATCTTAATAATAGTTTTACTACCTCTTTTTTTTATTATACTCCTTATCCTACTCTAATCCTCAGTATAGCTAAAACTACCCGCCTTATTATACTAAGCGCGAGAAATTATAATAATACGCTCCCTTAGGCGTATTCTACTTAATCTAATCTTACTAGTTAACTCTCTATTAGATATAGTCTATATAGCTATAGTTATACTTATTTAAAGGACTAGGCCTCTTAGTATATAATAATATATCTATAAGTATAACTCTTAGGTATAGCTTAATAATTATACTATAACTTAGTATCTATAAGACTTATAACTAAAGCTAGTATCTAAGGTATTTAAGCTTATTATCTAGTATTTTAGATAAAATAGACCTAGATAATACTAATAATCTATAAATAGGTTAAGGAATATCTACTATAGGAGATAGTATAACGTTATTATTATTTCTAATATCTACTATATTACTATCTATAAGTTAAGGAGTAAGAGGGTATAAAAGAAAGAAAAGTACTTTCTTAAAGCTTTCTTAGCTTAATAAGGTATCTTATAGAGCTATACTACTCTTAATAGTTAAGTTATAGAACCTTATAGTAATTATAGATATATATTAAGTAACTAAGGGGATTTTAGAGTTAGAGAATAATATATTATTACTTAAAACTATATTACTAAAACGTAGAGATAGTAGTCCTTCTTAAATTAGAGCTCTAGCTTATTTAATATACTAGAGGCTATATATAAATCTATCCCTCTACTAAACTAAATTAACTATAAAGGTATTAATTAATAAGAGCTTTTAGAGTTATTAAGGGGCTCCTATCTTATAATACTATATATTAAGGTTCTATATAGCCTTAATGAAGCGCTAATTGCTATTCTAGTCTTATATAGAGTTATAATAGAAGTAGTAGCTAGTTAACTAGTCTATAAAGATTATAGCCTAGTAATAAGTACTATAGTTTAGTAGAAAGAAGGCCCTAGTAATATCCTAAAGATTCTTTACCTCTACCCTTTTAGGCTCTATAGAAGCCTTATTAATTTCTTTCCTAAGTTACTAGGCTAGTTTATAGATTAGGGTATAAATATTACGTAGGTAGCCCTTAATTATAAATAAAAACAGGGCTATAACCTCTAAATTATCTAACTCCTCTTATCCTATTAGCTTCCCTTGCATATTATAAAGGTCTAATAAATATTCTACCTAAGCTAAAGTTATTAAGTTCGGAATTACGCCGCAGCCCCTTCGCAAAAAGACTATAACAAATTCACCTAGTTCGTAGGCATAATTTAGGAAACACTATATAGGCATTTTAATCTATACCCTCTACTAGTTAAGGAAAATAATATAGGAACCCTATATATTCCTACTACTCGTAAGTAAACCCTCTAAATATTATAAAGTCGGACGCGCGCTATACTAGGGCTAATTATATTAGAGCTAAATAGGCTACTAAGGCTCTTATAGCAACGCCCTCGCTAAACCTTCTAGTAAGGTACTATAAAAGCTACTATATAAGATAGCTTCTTATCCTAAAAGGTTAACCTTCTAGTAAGGTGCTAAAAGTACTATAAACGCTACTATATAAGAGGTAACTCCTTAACTAAAGAGGTCTTTCCTAAGAGGTTCTTATAGCTAGAAGTATATAAAGCTCTACTACTACGAGTAGGGCCTTATACCTCTCCCTCTTCCTTATTCCTTACCTATATTAGCACTAGACCTTATATATAAAAACGCTAAGCCTACGTAAGGCACGCCCTTTAATACTAATAATAGACGAGAGCTTACTAAAGAGTTTAGTATTAATATAATTAATAAAACCCGCTCCTTCTTTAACTACTCTATTATATATAATTAGTATATTATTAATATAGCCCTTAAGAGGGCTCTTATTAATACCCCTAGAGGGGATACTTACTATTATATTATAGCTAAGTAAGTAGACTTAGTAATAGAAGCTAGGTAGGTTATTATATACCCTATAGAGTAGCCCTTCTTCGAGCAGGTCCTCCGCACTATTAAGGCAGAGGTAGCCTAGGCCCTTTAGGGCTTAAACGTTAGTAAGTACGGCTTGCGCTAAATAGAGAGAGCGTTACTAACGACGGCATAGAAATCAATAAAGTCCAAAACGGCTAATATATAGGACGCTGCTTACTAAAGATAGTAATAACTTCTAGCGGACGAAGCGGTAATAGAGGCGGTATTTAATAGCAGCGCGGGTAGTATACAAGAGGAAAGGTCGATAGTTTTATAGTTTAAATAATTAAAAACTACGTTATTATTAATATAAAGTTAAAGATCGTGAGGCTATAGGCACGTATAAGTGCAGCTATAGTTAGGAAAGTTACGATTATATAACCAAAGGCTATATATTATCAGGAGGCGCGGAGTTAGAAGGTCTATTGCACTTAAGCAGGTAAAATCACTATGCAGTGGCCAGAGGCTAAGCTAAAGTTATAATAGATAACCCTCTTCTATACTAGGTTATTAAGTAATTTATAGATTCTTAGTTCTATTATATATACTATAGGACTACTAGTACGGGCTTATCTTTATTTAGTATAGGGTTCTATTTAAGTCTTATAGTATTAAATACTACTAGGATATTAGCAGGGTTAAATATAATATCTCTCGGGGTAGTAGGGGTTAAGTAGGGCGATATAAATAGTTTTATAGACCTAGGATAGTTAAAATACTTTATAAAATTAGCTAGTTATTATAGGTTATAATCCCTCTTCTACTTCTTATAGTTATTCCTTCTTTTTATATTCTAGATATTTAGTTCCTTTAATAATCCTTCCTCTTTATTTAACTCTTTTAAATTAGTAAGAACTATTAGACTAGTTTATAAATTAGTATCCTTAGATAATAGTAGGTTAATATCTATCCTATTTAAAGAGGAAACCTCTAGGTTTATAAATTAAGGGGTATACTTAGCTATTTAATATTTAATATCTTCTTAAGCTATCCTTTTCCTAATATCTTTATCTCTTAATTTAAAGTATTAATTATATAGAAGTCTATCTACCCTTAGTTAGGTCTAGTATCCTTTAGGAGGTATCTTATTAATAAAAGCTATTAATAACTAATTAATCTAAGCTTAATACCTTATTTTAATAAGCTACTTTAGAGGTACTAGGCTTCTAATTTATATAAAGGACCTAAGCTAATTAGTAAAATAGAGACTAGAGGCTTATAGTAGAGGGTCTATATATCGAAGTTCTATTAGGTATAGTTATCTTATTAAAACTTCTTTAGCTTTATATCTTAGTAGAAAGCTCCTAGTAATAAGTATTAGAGTTTATAGTTATCCTTTAGCTCCTCTCCTTAATTACTAATTATTATAAAACTAGTTTCTCTTATCTTATAAGTCGATTAGTAGACCTATAATAACTACTTTAATAGACTTAGGTACTTAAAAATAAATAAGGAGTATATTAGGGAAGTTAGCTTTAATTTAAGTAATTATAATATACCTTATATCTCTATCTTTAAAATCGTTTTCTATACCTCTAACTATCTTATAGTAGAGTAGTTAGCTAGGCTTAATAAGCCTTATAATATAGTAAGTAACTACTAAGATAACTTTAGTATATATTAAAGTCGCTAATTTAAGTATACTAATAGTATTATATATACTAGCTATAACTTACTATAAGTATAAAGGGCGAATTATCTTTTCTATTACTTCTAAGGTCTTATTCTAACGCTTAAGAAGGATATATTTAAATACTATATTAAAAGGGTTTATCTAATTAGGGATATTATCCTTCCTAAATAGAGGGCGCGTATTATATTTAATTAGCTAAGGCTAGCGACTAAGCTTATTAGGAGGTCTAAAGCCTAGATATCTCTATTATTTTATCCCTATACTTAAAACCTACTTATACTTAGTTTATTAAGTATAAGCTCTATTAAAAGTCTAATTTTAAGGATAGGAAGGTTTAAAGATCTTAACTCTTAGATCTATATATCTAACGCTTTATTATTATAAGAAATAACTTTCCCTATTATAGTATATTAAGAGAAAGGTTAATAAAGGGAAGGTATAAGTAATTTAGAAACTAAAGAGCTAAATAGAAGTAATATTTAAAGAAAAGGAGGAGCTATAGTATAGTAATTAATATTATATAGTTAGTAAATAAACTAAGCTTAAAAGTAAATAATATATATATAAGAGAGAGAGAAACTAGAGGGCTTAAGGGGTAAGGAGTATATTTTTATATCTACTAATTACTTTAATAATATAGTAATTTATTAGTAGCCTATAGAAAGAATAATTAACTCTCTTCCCTTACCCTCCTTAGCTTTAATAAAGTAAAATAAACTTAGGATAAAAAACCTATAGTAAATAGAATAGTAAATTAGAGTAGTTATATATAGGGAAAGGATAAAGGAAATAATAGTTAGTAGTAGCTATTAAAACGAGTAGCCTAGTTATAAATTAAATAAATATCCTCCTCTAATCTCTATTATTAACTTCTCCTCTTATAATAACTACCCTTACCTAGTTACTTTAATAATTATTTAACCCCTTTATACTTTCTTTTTTATATCTACGAATTATATCTTCTTGTTATAGCTAAGTATAACTTCCTTTTCTTAGGTAATAAAAATACTAATTAACCTCGCCCTCATTATTTCCTATTAGTAATAACCCTTTAGGTCCTTAGTCCTAATATCCCTATACTTAAAATAAAGAAAAATAATATACCTCTTTTTATTTAGTATTCTAATAACTAACTTTAGGTAATTCTTCTCTTCTTTTTAATATCCCTATACTCTCTAGCTAATAATTATAATTCTTAAGTAGTTATAAGCCTTATTTAGCTTTAACTTAATATCCTTAGTAATAAATACTTAGAGGTAGCTTTTATACTATAAATATTCTCTAATAAGACTATTAAGGTAATAAGGCTAGCTTTCTAAAAGGCTTATCTTAGTAAATAAGACTTTAAATATATATTAGAGTAACTAAGGGGTCTAGGGAATTCCGCTATTAAGTCTTTATCTATACCTCTACTACTTTCCCTACTAGCTTATAAGAGATAAAGGTCTTTTAGCGCGTAGTAGTTATATATAGTTTATTTATTTAATTCTAAGGTAGTTATAATATAATACCTTATATCTACTATAAAGAGCGGGCCTATACTACTAGGAACCCTATAACTAGCGTTTATATCTATAAACTATATTTTAAATATATCTCTATACTAAGTACTCTTTATACTAATTACTTCTTCTATAAAACTTAAGAGAGTTACTTATATAATAATCTAAGTATCTATAAGCGCTATAGGTATAGGATTAAGTATAATAATAAAGTAAGGAGGAGCAGAGAGTTTAATAGTATTAAGGAGATCCTATAGTCCCGAATTCTAGCAGATACTATAGCTATAACTATAGCTAAGTTTAACTTCTCGCTCTTTTATAATAAATATTATTAATAGGCCTAGGAATATTACCCTAAAGCTAGGTTTATATACTCTTATTACCCTTTTATAATAGAGCTACCTCTAGAGTTTAATCTTATACAAATTATAAACTACTTAGGGCTTTATATTATAAGTTAAGGTAGGAAGATAGGGTTTCTAGATATATTTATATAATATATGGGGGGGGGGGGGGGTAAAAAGAAAAAAAAGAGAGAATAAGAAGCTAGTTAGGTTTTAATAAGAAATTAAGGCGAATAATATATAAATAGGTCTATAAAGCTAAGGTTAAAGTATTAAGTTCGGAATTACGCCGCAGCCCCTTCGCAAAAAGACTATAACAAATTCACCTAGTTCGCAAGCATAATTTAGGAAATATTATATAGGTATTTTAACTTATACCCTCTACTAGTTAAGAAAAATAATATGAGAACCCTATATATTCCTACTACTTATAAGCAAACCCTCTAAATATTACTATATAAAGTTAGATACGCGCTACGCTAGGGCTAATTATATTAGAGCTAAATAGGCTACTAAGGCTCTCAGAGCCTAGAGACGCCCTCGCTAAACCTTCTAGCAAGGTGCTATAAAAGCTACTATATAAGATAACTCCTTAACCTAAAAGGTCGACCTTCTAGTAAAGTACTACGAATACTACTATATAAGAAGTAACTCCTTAACTAAAGAGGTCTTTCCTAAGAGGTTCTTATAGCTAGAAGTATAAGAAGCTCTTTTTTAAGCAGGGCCTTATACTACTCCCTCTTTCTTATCCTTATCCCTTAATTATATTAATAGTAAACCCTATATATAAATACGCTAAGCCTAAGCGAGGTATGCCCTTTAGTATAAATAATATAGAGGGGGTTGCTATAGAGTAAGCCTTAATATAATTAATAGAACCTGCTCCTTTATTAACTACTCTATTATATATAGAGAGCGTATTATGAATATAGCCCTTAAGAGGGCTTATTTTAATACTCCTATAGGGGACTCTATAAGGCGTAATAGTATTAGAGCTAAGTAAGTAAACTTAGTAGTAGAAGTTTAATAGGTTATTATATACCCTATAGAGTAGCCCTTCTTCGAGCAGGTCCTCTATATTACTAAGGTAGAGGTAGCCTAAGTAGCCTAGGCGAATATTAGTAAGTATAGCTTGCGCTAAATAGAGAGAGCGTTGCTAACGATAGTATAGCTACGAAGGCGTTAGCTAACCCGATCGAATAAGAGGACTATAAAGATAGTAACAACTTCTAGCGGACGAAGTGGTAATAAAGGTAGTATTTAATAGCAGCGCGGGTAGTGCGCGAGAGGAAAGGTCGATAGTTTTATAGTTTGAATAATTAAAAACTATGTTATTATTAATACAAAGTTAAAGATCGTGAGGCTATTAATATATATATATAAGTAAAGCTGTGGTTAGGAAAGGATTATGTAACTGAAGGCTATATATTATTAGGAGGCGCGGAGTTAGAAGGTCTATTGCACTTAAGTAGGTAAAATCACTATGTAGTAGCTAGAGGCCAAAGTTAAAGTATATCTAGGTATAAAATTAATATAATCCCTTTTATAAGTATCCTTCTCTTTCTCTTTAGTAGTAGGGAATCTAATATTAGTAATAATCTTTTCTAGAAAAAGGGGAGGGTAAGAAGGGTCTATTAATATCCCCCCTAGGGGCTAATAACTACGATTTTAAGACCCTCTTTCCCCTTATCTTCTTCTCTTATCTTTAGGTTATTAATCTTATATTTGTTTAATAAGGGGGGGGGCCTTAGTATTATTACTAAAAAGTTAAAGATCTTATACTTTCCTAGGCTTAATAACCCTATTATAACTACTAATAGATATTAAAGTTATCTAGGCTATTATTATATTAAATAGTAGCGAGGGGGCGTGCTTTAAATAAGTAAGGAGTTATTAATACTATCTCTTACTCTTATCCCTAAAGTTAAGGAATATTATCCCTAGAATCTTAAACTTTTAAACTAAGAGATAAAAGAGGGGAAAATAAGAATAAGTCTATAAATTATTAATTAAAGAAAGTTATAATAAAAGAAACCTTATATATCCCCTAGATCCTCTATTTTAATATATTCCTTCTCTTTCTCCTTTATTATCTTAGGAATCTTAATAACTAGTTATTATCTAGCTTTTAAAACTTTAATTACTTTCTCTAAATCCTTTAAATATTATTTTAATTATATTATTAATTATAATTAATCCTCTTCTTTTTCCTAATTACTTTTCCTAGGTATTATAAGTTCCTCCTCCTTTTCTTTAGGTATATAATTATTATACTCTTTATTCCCTAGCGCTAGGAAGACTTTTATTAGGTTTCTTTCTAAATTAGATCTATAAATATCTAAATTACTTAGTTTATAATACCTTTTAAGAGCTTAAATAAATTTATAAAGTTAAATCCTATTAAATATCTTTCTAATAAACTTATTACTTACTAAGACTACTAATTAATATAATAGAGCGTTTAGAGCTTAGAAAAGGATATAGAAGGGGCCTTACTATTAGTAGTTAAGCTTTTTAATAGATAACCTATTAATAGAACCCTAAATATTAAATACTAATACTAAATTACTTACCTCTAGCCTCTCCTTCCTTATAGTCCTCTTTTATTAACTATTATAATATTCTATAGTTTTCTTATATTAATTATTAATTATCTTTTTAGCTTATTTTCTATTCTTATTAAGTTATAAGAAGGCTTATAAATATATTTAAACCTCCTCTTTATTTATTATTACTAACTCCTAATTAAGAACCCTCTAAGTTAGTATTAGGGTCTTAATAGGAGTAATAAGCTTAAACCTATATAATAAGTAGAAAAGGCTAAAGCTAGTTAAGATATAAACGCTTAATAAGTTTATAAATAGGGCGGCGGGAAGGTATAGCTAAGGGTTAATATCTCTCTATCCTCTAGTCTATATTAATAATATATATATAATTAGCTAATAACTAGTCTTAACTATATTATTAGCCCTTAGGTTATATATAGATATTACCTTCCTCTTTATACTATATTTTATATTAAATTTAATAATAATATCCTTATTCTCTAGCTCTCTATTAATAATAAGTTTACTATATAGTCTATAGTAATAGATAATCTCTTCTTAAATAAACTTAGCGATTTTTATTAAAGTTATTCTCTTAAGCTAGTAGGCTTTAGGCTATCTTATTAGTAAATTCCTTACTTTAATAAGGTACTACTTATCTACTCTCTATATATCTAATAAGATCCTAGTAAAGGGTAGTCCCTTTAGAGAGCTATAGGTCCTTATATTATCTATATATTAAGCTCTCCTCTTTTAGTAATTAGGGTAATATTTTAGGGATTTACTAATCTCTATATATATACTAGCTTAGATATAGTAATTAGAGAGTCTTCTAGCTATAGCTTACTTACCTTAATAACTACTCTCTTTATAAGCCTTTATAATTAGCTTTACCTACTACTTAGGATTATTAATAACTTATTCTAATATTAGCTTTTAATTTATTAGTCTAGTTGAAAGCAGGTAGGTTTAAATATAATAATTTAATACTCTAGTTTTAAAGTTATAATACCTTACTAGTTAAACTCCTAGAGGGTATCTCTTTATTATTAAATAATAAGCGATTTATTAAGAATATATAAAATAGGGTTATAAACTATTAAGAAGTATATCTAGGATATTTATTATATTACTAATAACCTCTATATTTCCTACTAGGACTCCCTCTATATATTACTTATTATTATAATATTAAGCTTAATTAAAAAAGGAATTAGCTTCTATATCTATAAAGAAGATCTATAAATCGATCTAAGAGTTGATCTCCCCCTTAGCCTCCTTATTAATAGTATTAGAAAGTCCCCGGGGTTTTTATAATAAGCTATCTGCTATTATATTCTAAGTATTATAGATATATTATACTTCGAAGTTAAATATTTAAATCTATATAATCTAATAAATAATAAGGGCTCCTAGGAGGTCTATAGCTACTCTATTAAGTTATATAACTAATATCTAAGTATCTATCTCTAGGATAAAGTATTATTTATATAAATAGTTATATACCCTCTTTAAAGCCTTTAGAATATTATATAATTCCTTCTTCTTAGCGTTATATAATAGCTCTAGTCCTAACTAAGTACTACTCTTAAAGTAAGAAACTACGCGCTAGTTATTAATAAACTATCCTAGGACTCCGCCCTATCCTATATTACTAGTATTAACTATAAAGTAGATATCTCCTCTTTTAGGGCTATAGTCTATAGTAATAAGGATTAGGGCCCTTATAAGTATTATTTTTAAGGTATTTATAGCTATTTATTACTTCTCCTCTTAGCTAAATAAGGTATCCTTCTTAAGTAAGTTAGTAAGTAGCTATATAATAATAGAGTAGTCCTTTACCTAGGATTTCTAGAACGTTATAATCCTAAAGAAAGCCCTTAACTCTATTAAATTAGTATAAGTAGCTTATTTATAGATCTTAACTATCTTTGCTTCCTCTAGATAATACCTATTAATACTATAAGTATAGCTAATAATTATTACTACTTCCTAGGCCTACTATAACTTAACTACTACTATTATATACTCCGCTAGCTCTAAATTAACTAGGACCTTATTAATATTCTATAAGTGTTCTAAAATAAATCTATAAATCCCTAGATAAGACTCGATCTCTTCTTTATTATATTATAAAGTCGGTCCTTTAATAGTAATATTATTAAGGAAAGCTTTATAGTAGCTAGGGATAAGGTCGTATAAGATTCTAACTATAACCTATTGAGTTCGGAATTACGCCGCAGCCCCTTTGCAAAAAGACTATAACAAATTCACCTAGTTTATAAGTAGAATTCGGGAAATACTATATAGGTATTTTAACCTATACCCTCTACTAGTTAAGGAAAATAATATAGGAACCTTATATATTCCTACTATTTATAAGTAAACCCTTATATAAAGTCAGACGCGCGCCGCACTAGGGCTAATTATATCAGAGCCGAACGGGGCACTAAGGCTCTCATAGCAACGCCCTCGCTAAACTTTCTAGCAAGGTGCTGCGAAAGCTACTATATGAAATGACTCCTTAACCCAAAAGGTCGACCTTCCAGCAAGGTGAACGCCACCATACGACTAATTATAACCTATATAAACTAAGCGACTAAGTTTATTACTCCTTAAGGTAATATATATATCCGTAGTAGTCTAATAGGTTATATAAACGTTATTAAGTCTCTACTTATAGGGTCTAAGGGGACTTAGCTATATCCTAAGAAGAAATCTAGTAGGAATAATAGTTAATATATAGCAAAGTCTTTTAAAAAGTTATCCGCTAAAAGGGGTAGTACTACGTCTCGTATTATAACTATATTTATCTTAGTTACTAAGTTAATAAGCCTTATCTTCTTATCTTTCTTTTATATAAGGAAGAATAGACTATAATAAGCTATATAACTTTACTTAAGGATTCCCTTCTTTAGTCTATCCTTTAGAATTATAATAGTATCTTACTCTAGTCCTCTTAATATTAGAATTCCTTTCGCTTATTACGCTTTATATAGTATTATTTAAATTATTTATAGAGGCGTAATAGAAGGGTATATAGAGCTATAATATTTAAATTCCTAGGCTAAAGCTTTCTCTCTTATAATAAGAATAGCTAAAAGGAGCTTCTTTTTTTTAAGCTATAAGTAATTAATAGTCTTTAGGATAGCTTCTTATTAGGCTCTTATAAGCCTTATTCCTTATTTAATAGTTAAAGAATTTAGTATAACTAGGCTTATAAATAGGGCGCTAGGATCTGGTATTATATTTTTCTTAGCTTTTACTTATACTTTTAACCTCTACTCTAGGTCTCTAGCTAGGGTCGAACTATTCAATATAGCGTTATTAATAAGTTAAAGCTTCTTATCCTTCGTCTTATATATTATATTAATATCTTCTATTAGTAATATAGGCGTTATTAGTATAGGTTTATAATTATTATTAGAGAAAGTAGTATCTATAGCTATAATAACTTTAATACCTTTCTAATATACTAACTTATACTTCCTCCTAGGTACTTTCTTCTTTAATATTCTCTTCTTCAGTCTATAAATATAGTATTAATAGTTAATAATATAGCTATTATATTCTACTATATACTCTATACTTATAATCGCTTCGTAGATCTTATTAAGTTTAGGGGTAACTTCGTTATAGATTATAATCTCTAGGATTTTATTAAAAATTAATCTAAACTCTTTAAAAATAGTAATAACTTCCTTATCTAGGTCTAACTATTACTTAACTTCGTCTAGTATGTTATAAGAGCTTTTAAAAGCTTATTAAATTGCTTTAATATCTTAGTATATCCTTATACTCCCTAGTATTATATCTAGCTCTTCCTTATTCTTAGTATTATTAACTTACTAATTATCTCCTATAAAGTCTAAGCTTATTATTATATTAGGTCTATTAGTAATAGCCTCTATTTCCCCTCCTCTATAGGAGATAAGAGGGTATATTAATACTAAGAAGAAATAAAGTAGTCTATCTTAGTAATAATTTCTAGAAAGCGACTAGTTAAATCTCTTATATAGAATAATAGTAGGATATTAATCTTAATATTCCTAGACTAAAGGACTCTAATAATCTAGTTCTCTATATAATCTAGCGTTATTTAAGTCTTTAAAAAAAAAAGAGCTCCTAGTACTAGGTCCTTATTATAAGTATTTTTAGGGAAAATAAAAAAGCTAATATCCTAAATCTAATTATTACTAATATAAATATTATTTATAATTATACTTACGAATTAGGTCCTCTACTCTCTATTAGTAATCCTATAGATCCCTATATTTATCTTAACTATATCGCTCTATAAGCCTAGGCGCTTAATATAACTTTTACTCATAAGGTTAATAGTAGAGCTACTATTAATAATCCCCCTAATTAATATATTCGTAGGGCTACGAAGGGTAATAGTAATCTACTAGTAGGTTATAATGAAGTCTAGGATAATAACATATATTAGTAGTAGAAGAAATATAGAATCCTTACCTTCCGTTATAGCGCTTATTCTAAAAATAGGATTAATTATATAATAATTAAATTATATTACCTTGGTTTATAAATCCTTAGGTAAGTCTATAGAGATAGTAGCTAGAGTTACTTAATCTTTAGAATAGTTCTTATTATTATTCTATTAATCTATTTATTCTTATAACTCCTTATTACTCTCCCCTATCTTATTAAATTAATTTAGAAGTAGAATATTAGTAGGAATAAAGACCTCTTATACTTTTAAGTTATATCTATCCTTATACTTATTAATTATAGCTTTAGTAGTATTATAAACTATTCTATCCTAATTAGGCTAGTTCTAATAAAGGAAGGCTTTAGGGATAGCTACTTCCCTATTTACTCTCTTATTATATAGCTTAAGGGTAAGAGTATAGCTAGTTTATAAATTACTATATTAAATCTAAGGCTTATTTTATTTAACTTACTTCTACTACTTATTGTATTCCTTAGGGGCGTCTAGTAATATAGCGTCTTTAGCGTCTTCCTTATTATCTAGGAGCTTTATAACTCTCTAAGTAATTTAAATAAGAAGGTCTTAAATCGTAGGTAGGTCTACTATCTAGGGAGCCTAGTAATAATAAGTTTTAGAAGGTTCTATATAATAACCTCTAGCTTTCCCTCTTTCTATAATAGTAATATCTTCTACTAGGTTAATATACTAGTCTTTTAATTTAAAGCTAAAGAACATTAGATCTATAAAGTGGTATAATTATATAATAACCTTTAATAAATTCGTAAAGCTAATAGATAGTTTAGGGCGTATCTTATTATAACTAATAACTCTTATAAAGGTATCCTCGTTAATTAGGATATACTTTAGAATCGTCTAGCTATTAGTTAATTTATAGTTATAGCCTTTATTAATAATACCCGTCTTAAAGTTAGTACTTATATCTAGGGTGCTAATAAAGTAGTAGGGTAATACGTAGTAGTAAACCCTATTCTAGCTAGCCTTAAGATACTTAACGTAGCTAAGGATAATATAGTTAATAGCGCTATAAAAGTAGCAGGCCCCTATAGCCTAGAAAGGCACGTACTATAGTAGTCTATCTTACTAGAAGCTACTATAGCCTCCTCTTGCTCTACTTCTTCTAAATCCCTAGTATTACTAATATCCTCCTTAGTAGTCTCTATATCTAGCTTATAAGTAAAAGTATGATTATTATTATTAGTCTTAAGTCTATAAATAATCCCTAAGATTATTATTTATAAGGTTTAGTAGCTTCTATAGCGTTTAGATTAAAAGTATTATCTCCTTAGCTAGTAACTCTCTTAATAAGGGTTAAGATATCTATCTCGTAATTAGCCCTATTAATATTTAGGGTCCTAAAGTTCTCTATAAGAGAGTTAATAATTAAGCTAGTAGTCTAGGCTATAGAGGGTTCCTTAGCTTTAGCCTTCTACCTTATTAGAATCGTCTTTATAGGGACTTAAAGTATTATTATTAGTTTAGGCTTAATAAGGCTAGATAGCTACTAAAGTTCCTAGTAGGTAGTAGACTATTTAATTAGAGTATCTTCTACTATAACCTACTACTTTAAAATAACCTTAGTAGGTTAGTAGCTAAGACTTTAGGCTATAGCTCTTATAGCTGTCTCTAAAAAGTAGCAATAAGTAATATAAATAAGCTTAGTATTAGTAAGTTCTAGGTCTCCTCGCTAGATAGCTCTCTATTAAAGCTATTAAATAGTAGTAATTAACGCTATAACCTAGGAAGGGTTATTATCCTTAATATAAGATCCTATAACTAGGTTCTAAAGGTCCTTATTAGGGTCCTGATAAGACTTTAGGTTTATAAATCTAAACTAGTATAGAAGTTTCTCCTTAGCTTCTTTCTAGGTCTTAGGTTTATTAATATAAGATTTTATTACGTCTTAATAGTCGCTAGAGCTATATATATAGACCTCGTTCTTTATATTATTATTAGTCTTATAGTAAAGGTTTAAAAGGCTCTTATAGTTAGTAATAGAGTTAGAGATATTAGTACTAATAAGCTTAGGCGCTCTAATCGAATAGGGAGTTATTACTATAATAGTAGGGCGTCTTATAAGGAAATTAGTAAGGGCTACGATATCCTAATTAGTATAACTTCCCTTAGGGGAATATAGAGTACTTAAGGGCGTTATTTCTATCCTAGAGGTAGGATTTATAAACCTATTTATACTATTATTAGAGGCTAGATACCCTATAGCATAAGGTTATATCTTACTAAACGAAGCTCTTATAAATCTCTCTTTAGGCTATTTCCCCTTATTAGAAAAGGATCTAGTATCTAGGTTAGCTAAGAAAGAGGAAGATATAATACTTATAGGTCTATAAATATTAAAGTTAATATTATATAATTAAAGTAATAGAGTCTTCTAGTTAATAAAGTAAAGTTATTATTATAATATCTTTTAAATAGAAAGATAAAGTAAGTAGTTATAACTTTCTTTAAATAAAAAAAAAAGAAATAATGTAAACTAAATAACTAAATAAATATAGGAAAGGTCTAACGACCTCGATCTTATTACTCTAGGCTCTTATAGATCTACTTCGAGTCTTATTACTTAATATAGAAGGGTCTTCCTAATAACGCTCTTATTTTAGAAGAATTCGCAGCTTTACTATATTAGTATCTCTAAAAAGTTAGTATATTACTCTTAGTACTTAGGACTATAATAATAAGGGGTTTATTAGTCTCTAGTTACTAACCTAGTTAACGTCGCTATACTTATTAGCTTAGTAAAACTACTAACCTCTATAATAGTATTATATATAGCTATTTTAGCTACCTTAGCTATAACTCCCTAGTTAAATAATAGTAGTTATAATAATATATAAGGGGTAAGGAAAGGAATGCGCTCGCTAGAACCTACTAATAGTATAAAAAAAAAGAGAGAAAGGGAGGATTTTAAGGTCTATATTATTCCTACCTTAATTCTATAAGAAAGCATAGCTATTACTATTCCCTTAGAACTAAGGTAGGTCTATAAATATCTTCCTCTCTTTAAACTACGCTTTTATTATTATTTATTATTCGTTATTTATAAATTTCTTAAGTTATTATTGTATTCAAAGTAAATTAATTATATCTATATATATATTAATAGCGGGGACGTATAGATATAGTAAAGGTATCTAACTCTCTAAGAAGCTTATAAAAGCTATTAAAAAGAGTAAAAGAATCTACCTCTAGGTACTATTAGAAAGAGCTAGAACTAATAGGAACTAGAAAGATAATAAATAATATAGCTCTACTTATAAATAGGTAAGAATATTAAGAGTAAGCTTAAAGGATATATAGAATATTTCGTAGATCTAATTAAAAGAGATAATCTAAATTAGATACTAATTTACTAAGAAAATACTAAAAGACGAGGTATAGGATTATTAAGGTACTAATTATAGTAATATTTATATAATACTAAAGTCCGCTATGCTCCTCTCCTCTACGCTCTACTCTATAGTCTTCCTATAACGGGTCCGTGCGCTAAGGGAGTTTTCTAAAAGCTGCGTAGCTAAGTCTATCTTATCCTATCCTAGTATAATAGAACTAAAGTCTATAGGGCTTATACCCCTATAGATAATAATCTAAAGTTATATAAGAATAATAACTATACAACTAAGGAGGAAATATTACAATATTAATAAGAGATCGGAACCCAATTATACCTAGCTTTAAAAACAAGGCTAGATATTACTTTAGCGGTTATAACGTGTGCCCATTATAGTAGTAATGCCTATAAAGACCACTTCATAGCTCTTAATAGAATATGGGAATATATAAATAAATTCCCTAACGATGGTTTAATATATAACTATAGTAAGAATATACCTAATAATAATAATATAATTAGATTTCCGGATTTAGATTAGGCACGAGATCTTAATGATTGAAAATTAACCTCAGCTTATATATTTACTTGGGGTTTATATAATATTATATCCTATTCTTCTTCTAAATAAAAAACAGTAGCCCTATTAAGCTGCGAAGCTAAATATATAGCTTTATTAGATATATCAAAAGAGGCTCTATATATATAAAATAGCTATAACTTTATACTTAATAAATTAGGCTATAAAAGCCTTATAAAGCTTAAAATACTTATAGATAATATCTTAGCTTAAAAAGTAGCTGAGAATCCTGAATTTTATAAAAAGGCTAAGTATATTAATATTAAATACCATTTTACTAGAAATCTAGTTATAGAAGAAGAGATCTTCCTCTTTTATATGCAGTCTGGTAATAATATTAGGGATACATTAACAAAGCCCTTAAGTAAAATAAAGTTCCATAACCTATTAAATATAATAAGTAATAATAATAATAATATAACTAGTAATTTGGATAATAACCGCATTAGAGATCCAAATTGTTAGACTGTAACAATAATAACTATAACTATATAAAAGTCTAGTTTTCCTTTTTATACCTATAAGATTTAGGTTTTTAGGTTTTTCTATTAGTAATTATTATATAATATTCTAAGAACTTCCTCTTTATTTTTCCTACCAGGTTTTAAGAGTTTTTATATTAGAGTAAATAACTTATAAAGAGAGCATAATATAATATAATATAATAAGAACATAATAATAAGCTATATATAAATACAATATATACCTTACGGGGGGGTGTAAGAATACCGAAGGTATATCTTAAAAGATTCTATAATAATCTTATAAGGGTTATATAAACCTTAATAAATAGCTATAGTATATATAGTTATATACCTATATAATATCTCTTTAATAATACTTTAATAACTATAAAATATAAAATAATAACTATAGAAGTATTTCCTTTATGGAATAAATACTTTAAAAATCTATATAAATTCTAATTATAGCAATAACCT
>JAVHLU010001773.1:0-25509 GCA_036785755.1 Colletotrichum ledebouriae
AATATAGTTAAGGGATAAGGAAGAGGGAGAGGTATAAGGCCCTACTTATAGAGCTTCTTATACTTCTAGCTATAAGAACCTCTTAGGAAAGACCTCTTTAGTTAAGGAGTTACCTCTCGTATAGTAGTATTTGCAGTACCTTTAGCACCTTACTAGAAGGTCGACCTTTTAGGTTAAGAAGTTATCTTATATAGTAGCTTTTACCTTACTAGAAGGTTTAGCGAGGGCGTTTCTATGCTATAAGAGCCTTAGTAGCCCATTTAGCTCTAATATAATTAGCCCTAGTGCGGCGTATATCTAACTTTATGCGAGGTTTTGCTTACGAGTAGTAGGAATATATAGAGTTCCTATATTATTTTCCTTAACTAGTAGAGGGTATAGGTTAAAATACCTATATAGTATTTCCTAAATTATACCTGCAAACTAGGTAAATTTGTTATAGTCGTTTTTCGAAGGGGCTGCGGCGTAATTCCGAGCTCAAAGGTCCTCGTTCTTCTATAAGAGGGCGTTAGCTAGCATATTATCGCACCCCGGGCAGTACTAGATATAGAAGTTAAGACTAGCTAAGATACCTAACTAGCGGGTTTATGGAATATTTAGAAGCTACTTAGTTATAAAGTAGAGTAGTAGTTAGTAGTTTATAATAACCTTAAAACGCTAGGTAACTATAGAGAGTTTAGCCCTCTATTCTTCTAGTACTAGGATAATTACTATTATCTTATAGTTATAAATAGGGTAGTTTATCTCCGTTAGCAATATAGTCTTTAAGAAATAAGCTATAGGGTACTATAGACCGTTATTAGGTTATTACTAGAGGAGGGTAGTAGCGTAGATAGATTTAGAGGCGTCTATCTCAACTTAGGTTAGTAGTTTAGGCTTCTAGTAGCGCAGGATAGGGGCTAACGTTAGGGCCTCTTTTAGTATTATAAATACTACTATATAGTTATTATTAAAGTTAAAACGCGCGTCTTTAGCTATAAGCTTAGTAAGTAGTTAAGCGATCTTTTTATAATTTATAACGAATTAATAGTAGAAGTTATAGAACCCTAAGAAGGACTAGATACCTCGTACTATAGTTAGTAGCTACTAGTCTTTTACTATAGAAACCTTCTTAAGGTTAGGGCTAATCCCTTTAGTTATAACGATAAACCTAAGGTAGCGCGTTATAGTTATACTAAATTTATACTTTATAATATTAGCCTAAAGCCCTGCTTAGCGTAGCTAGTTAAGGACCTTCTTAATATGCTCCTCATACTAGATAGGGTCCTCTAAATAAACTAGGATATCATTTATATATGCTATATAGAAGTTATCTAGGTATTGTAAAAGTATATTATTTATATACTATTAGTACGTCGCTAGGCTATTATAGAGCCCGAAGGGTAGAACCTTATACTTATAAGAGCTATAGCGGGTGCGGAACGTTATTAAGTCCTCTAGGTTAGAGTAGATATAAATTTAGTAGAACGCCTAGCAGATATTAATCTTTATAAATACTTTAGCTTAGCTAATTTAGCTTATTATCTTATTAATTAGGTATAATAGGTACTAGTCCTTCCTAGTAAACCCGTTTAGCTTCTAGAAGTTAATATAAAACCTTAGGTAGCTATTAGCTTTTTAGATAAATAGTATTAGGGATATAAACGGAGCGTTACCTAGCGCTATAAAGCCCTTCTTTAGTCTCTGAAGGAGGTATTATTAGGTAGCCTTAAGTTCTAGTAATAACTACTTATATAAGAGGTAGAAGGTTAGCTACTCCTTTATAGCTAGCTCTAGTTTAATTTAGTAGTTATAAGAGCAGTAGGGAGGTAACAGATTACTAGTAGTCTTGCTAAAGTAATCTTTCTAGTCCTAGAGGTATAGTAGGAGCCTGTTATTAATTAGGTATTAATTTCTAGTTTTATTAACCTGTAGTAGTCTTGTACCTTTTTCTTCTTCCTCCTATTTATTAGTAATTATTAGGTCGAGCTTATATAGCAATATAGAGCCTAATTTAATATTAGTATATCTTAGGTTCCTTTCGAACCCTATAGCGCTAATAAGCGCTATATTAAGGTCTTTCCTTACTTACTAGGCCTCGAGGCTAAGGGGTTTAGGCTTCTAACGTAGCGTAGACTAGGCCTAGTTAGTAGGTCGCGCTCCCTTTAACGCTATATTTATTTTCTATAAGTTATTATTATATCCTAAGTCCTTAGGCGTACCGCTTCGCTATAGGGTCCTTATAGGGGTCTTTATCGTATTTCCTATAGCCTTTTAGGTCTTATAGAGCTATTCCTTAGCTTTAAATATAGCTTAATAGCGTTCTATATTAAGCCAATACTTAATATTAGGTTTAGCAGGTTAAAGGAGGTCCTTAGTATCCTATATGATTATTTAGAGGAGGTCCCGGGCTATAGGGGTATTACTTAGCTAGTATAAGCACTAATAGCGCATATCTATACTAATATTATAGTAATTAAACTATAAGTAGCTAAGGATAAGGTCGTATTTCCCTATATTAAGTTAGAGGAGGGGTATTTATATTAACTCTTAGGGGCCTATTTATATATAGGTTATCTATACCCTAGTTATAATATCTAATAGCTCGCTATTAAACCTAGTAGCTAGGATACGGTATTATAACTTATTATATTTAGTATAGTAAAAGTCCCTTAGTAAGGGGGTTATATAGGTATTTATAAAAGTACAGTTATTTACTCTAGTATTAAGAAAGGCCTTAGGATAAATACTATATCTATTATAAACTAGAACTAACTCTTTCTCTGGTAGTTTATTACTGATTAGTTATTATAAGTTAATAGATATTATTACTAATTACTAATCTCTTTAGGTCTCCCCTAGTAGGGAGTCTGCTTTTATTAGGGGCTCTAGTTTTCTACTAGCTATAGGTTATTACTAGTAGCTTTAGTAATACTTATAATAGCTCTAGCCCTCTTATAGAAGTAATCCCGCGAGGTATAGCTAGTATTACTATAGATAGAATAAGCGCCCTAGTTATAGAGCTTCTTATATAAGGCCTCGGGGATGCAACCCTAGTTAGTATAGGCTTAGGTATAGGGGTTTCCTCCACTAGAGGGTTTAGCGCGGGCTACTAAGGTAGGGCCTCATATAGCGGTTAAGTTAGCTAAGCAGGTATCTAAAGGCGCTATAATATAAGCTATAATATAGACCTAAGTAGTGTAGTCCTAGAAGTTAAGGGCGCCATTTATATAATAAATAGAGCACTAGTTCTAGAGGGGTATAGGTAGCTTCTTATAGAACTTCTAGCGCTACTAAGACTTTAGGAGTTTAGCTTTATAAGTAAGCTTAGTAAAGGTAGCTTATTTAACCTAGATATCCTTAAATAAGATAGTAAGGGTATTAAGCTTTATTTAAGCCTCGTTATACTAAACCGGGTTAATAAAGATACCCTTTAGTTCTTTAATAAGCTATTCTACTATATTAATTTAAAGCAGGTCCCCTAAGAGGAGAGGGGATTAGATATTATAAGTAGTTCCTCTAAGGCGCGAGAGTATATACTTAAAGCATTAGGACTCGCTATAATACTCCCTACTATTAAGGCGTATTTTAATATAAAAAGGCTAGGTATTAAACTATAGGTACTTAGAATTAGTACTCTTAGTGCCTATAAATATAGGGACTTTAGGTATCTTAGTAGCCTAGGTACTATTACTACTAATAGTTAATAAGGGTAAGCTAGAATAGATCTAACTCTTAAGGTGCGTTATTTAGTTAAGGATCGCCTAAAGCATAGCGCTATAGTTACTAGAGGGGGGATTTATAGGGGGAGGTATGGTAGTTATATTATATTTAAAGCGCTAAAGTAAGGCTTTATTCATATCCCTTGCTTTATCCTGCTCCTTAGTAATAGTAGTAGTATTATAGTAGGCTTAATTACGCTCCTCTTAGTAATAGTTAAGTATAATAGATTACTTAGCGTTATTACTAGTAGTATAGGTACTATCTAAACGCTCCTAGAGCTCTTAATTATTATATTCTAAGCAGAGGGTAGTATTATATAGTATATAAAGGTTATTACTTATAGTAATATATCTAGTATATAAGGCTTAAGGCTTAGTACCTTAAGCAGCTCTCTTTATAAGCTAGTCTTAAATCTAGGTAAGGGTCGAGTTAGGGTTATTCTAGAATAGCTATATTATATTATAAAGGGTAAGGGTAATCTTCTAGCTTTCGCCTAGGTAATTATAATTAATAATAAGGAGGTTAGGGAACTTTTATAATTTAGTAATAGCGCTTTAGGCTAGGCTCTTATATCCCTCTATATTGAGGTCTATTCATAGGCCTTTAATAAGCTACTTATATATAGGCTTATTCGGGGTAAAAGCCTTAAGGTCCTCGTATAGGGGGGTATTATAGTTAGATAGCGCGGTATAGTAGCATTAAAGGGCCTTAATATAAGGCTTAAGGAGTCTTCTAGTATTAAGCGTAAGCGCTATTATAGCCTTATAACTATAACTAGCTAGATAAGGTAGAAGGGGGGTATTAATTAGATTTAGGTTAGTCGGGGTAAAGATTAGTTAGCTTAGCGCTTAGTTAGGTGCTATACTTATATAAGTTAATTAGTAGGTTAGGGGTAATAATAGTTAAGTGAGATATTATACTTCTATCTCTAGAGAATAGATAGATAAATATAGAATAATATTATAAATAGTAAATAGGTAAAGGTTAGTATACTTTAATCACGCTATATTAAGTAGATTCTATATTAAAGAAGGGAAAAGTCTAACTATACGCTAGCGCAGCCCTAGAAGGCTAAAGGATTGCTTAGTGATCACCTGACCCGCAAGTCACGTGACTTAAAATTCAGGTATGTCTAACCCAGCGCTGTGATATTTAAATAAGTAGTCTAATATAAATACTACTTAGAGTAGGCACTTAGCGCGTTGTTAATATTAAAGATATATACTAAAAGCTACTTTACCTTAAGTAGGTATTTACCTATAATATAATAAGGATAAATATCTCTACTACTATAAAGCGCGTATTTATATATATAGAGATACATAACCCTAGGATACCTTATAGGAAACCTATACTACTATACTTATAGCTCGGATACTATAGATAATATTAATAGTTATAGCCCGTTTTAACCACGATAATTACTAAATAGCTAGTACTTATTATAACTAGAGAGATTTAATAATTCCTAGGATTTATAGGGTTCTATAGGAGACTTATTACGAATTACTCTAAAATCTATAGCCCTCTTATTAATTAGCTTCTTGAAATAGCTAAGAGATAACTAGTCATAACTAGAGAGATACTAATTACTTTATCTTAACCCTATACTTTATTTTAAAGGCGCCTATTCTATACTACTTTAATCTATTCTTTTAATTTAAATTAAAACTAATATTGTCACTATATTGCAGGTCATATCCCATATACTGCCGTTAGTCACCGCCTAGCTGCGTACATAGACCGCTCCCGCGCGCCCACGCGCGGAGCCTCCTAGATAGCATTAATCTATTATATCCTATATATTATTACCTTATTCCTATAATATCTAGTACCATAACTACTTCGATCTAACCGACGTAGTTAACTATATTATAGTGAATAATTATAATAGGTAAATAAGCTACTTCTTTTAGCTTCTTTTCTAATATTACTAACGCTAATACGCCGTTACTAGCGCTTAACCGCACCGCTACTAATATACGCGCACTAGCAGAGTTTTTTATAACTTCGAGAGATCCCGCGATGGATTACTAACGCCGCTAACGCTAACGTTCCTAACGCCTATATACGCCTTAGGACCCTTCGCAATAGCTATTAATTAAGACCCTTTCGCTAGGCTAGTCTTAACTACCACTACGCTACTATAAGTATAGCGCTACTAACTTTTATAATAAAAACGTATTATTCCGCTATATATTTGCAAATAACTATAGTTAATAACGCTACCGCTATAGACTCTGCTATGCTAACTTCCCCTTATATAACCCTCTCTTTTAGTATATTTATAACCCTTCGCTATATATACCTTTGCTATGCGCGCGAGAGGGCTCCTAGCCCTACTCTACGCGAGTTAGTATCCCTCTTAATAGCTCTAATACCCCTATATATAGATCTAGTACCTTTCTAAAAGGTTCTAAATCCCTATATAATACTAATACTAAGGTAACTCAGAAGTCCGCGCTACTATTCCTATAGAGTCTCTACTATACTACTACTCTTACTAGCTAAGCTACCTCCCTTCTTACTACTCGCCTCTAGCTACCTAGGCCTTAACTACCCGCACCCCTTTAGCTACTACCCATAGTAACGCGCTATTTTAAGCTATATATACCAGCGCCCCTACTACTTTAAAACATACCTATCCTACTACTTTCAAGCGCCCCTATCCTACTGCGAAGGCTGCCGCCCCTACCGCTTCGAACCGCTCCTATATTACTAATAGTCCTAGCTACCTCTATGCTATTAGGCTCTAGTTTTAAGTATAATACGCCTTTCTAACTACTACCTACTATAATACTATAGCGCCTATATTCCTATAAGATATATTATATAGTTATAAGGAACTTCGACTTTAGGGAATTTAACTACGCAGGCTTCGCTTGCTATAAGATAGATACTATAAGTAATAGTAAGGCCTCTATAAGTAATAAGGAGGACTCTATAAGCAATAGGGAGGGCTCTATAGGTAATAATAACGATAATAATAATAATAGGGAAGACTCTCTATCTAAGGGCTCTGAAGATAGTTCAAGCACTACTAACGCTGCTAAATATAGTTATAGCGACGCTAACGTCCACGACCGCGCTAATAGTAGTAATAATGCTACTAGTAATAACTACGCTAACTATAGTAGTAATAATACCGCTAGTAATAGCTACGCCGCTAGATATAGCGAGGGCTACGTAAGTAACTACGAGGCTAAATATAGCTATGCTAACGACTATACTAATAACTATGCTAATAGCTACGCTAACGACTACGCCGATAGCTATAGCGACGGCTATATTCATAGCTACGCCGATAGCTATAACGATAACTACGCTTTGGAGGGCTATTATAGCGACGGGATAGACGATTATTAACCTATCGATATACCCCCTTCGCGCCGCCTCGGGCGCGCGAAGCTATAGGTTATAGGAATAGGTTATCGCTATTAATTACTATAATATAGTATTATTCGCCTGCGCGCGCGCGCGCGCGTAGTAATAGGGACTATTGCTCTTCTTTTATAGAGGGGTAGATATCACTATACTATAGGTTATATCCTATATACTGCCGTTAGTTCCTACCTAGCTACGTATATAGACCGCTCCCGCGCGCCTACGCGCGGAGCCTCCTAGATAGCATTAATCCATCACATCCCATACATCACCACCTTATTCCTATAACAAATATATTAAAGTTTATAAAAGCGGTAATATTAAGCTAGCTTTAGGGTAGCATATAGAGACTTATAGTATTGAGTTTATAATTACGCTATAGCCCCTTCGCAAAAAGACTATCTTTAATTCACCTAGTTTATAGGAAGGTATTTTAACCTATACCCTCTACTAGGTAAGGAAAGTAGTATAGGAACCCTATATATTCCTACTTATAGGTAAATCCTCTTAGGTTACGTAATCGCTAATAACGTAATCGATAGCTCAAAAGGGAAATAATAAGTATAAATAAGTTAATATTAAAGTATCTACCTTCTAAGTAAAAGGGAGTATTCTAGAGAGGGGGAGGCGAGTTATTTATACTTAAGGCTTAGTTTCTAGAGCCTTCTATAGCTACGTAAGCTGCTTGCTAAGCTGCCCTACTTATTTTCTTATTTAGGTTATTTATTAAGTAATTAGGTAACCTAATGCCCTTTTAGGTTTAACCTTATCTTAGGTAGTAAATACTAGTAGTTTCTCTAGCTTTCTAGAGGCTTCTTCTAATAGTATACACAGTATTAATACTACTATAATACACTATACTACGTAATTAACCTCTATTATATACCCTCTATATTGTTATATATTTTTATAGTAGGGTTTTATAGTATATCTCTTATAAACCCCAATATAAAGTTGGATATGTACTATATTAGAGCTAATTATATTAGAGCTAAACGGGCTACTAAGGCTCTTATACTAATACCCTCGCTAAACCTTTTAATAAGATGTTATAAAAGCTCTTATATAAATTAGCTCCTTGGACCTAATAGGTTAACCTTTTAATAAGATACTATAAAAGCTACTATACAGAATAGCCCCTTAATCCAAAAGGTTAACTTTATAGCGAGGTACTATTAATACTACTATATAAGAGATAATTCTTTAACTAAAAAGGTCTTTCTTAAGAGGTTCTTATAGCTAGAAGTATAGGAAGCTCTATTACTATAAGTAGGGCTTTATATTTCTCCCTCTTCTTTATCCCTATAACTTATAATAAATCCTTAAAGGTGTTAGCACTAGACCCTATATAAAAAAACGCTAAGCCTATATAAGGCACGACCTTTAATATCAAGAATATATAATAGATCGCTACAGAGTTTAATATTAAGATAATTAATAAAACCTACTCCTTTATTAAATACTCTATTATATATAGAGAGTATATTATTAGTATAGCTCTTATAAGGGCGCTTCCTAATACCCTAAGGAACCCTACTATAGCTAAGTAAGATAACTTAGTAGTAGAAGCTAGGTAGGTTATTATATACCCTATAGAGTAGCCCTTCTTCAAGTAGGTCCTCTATAATACTAAGGTAGAGATCGCCTAGGCCTATTAGGGATTAGTAAGTATAGCTTATACTAAATATAGAGAGCGTTACTAATAACAGCATAGCTACTACGAAGGCGTTAGCTAACCCGATCGAATAAGAAGACTATAAAGATAGTAACGACTTCTATAGAAATTATACTAGCGGATAAAGTAGTAATAGAGGCACTATTTAATAGTAGCGCGGGTATTCCCCGAGAGGATAAGTCGATAGTTTCGTAGTTTAAATAATAAAAAGCTACGTTATTATTAATATTAAGTTCAAGATTATAAGGCTATCTAGTAGGGTACATATAAGTATAGCTATAGTTAAGGGAGTTATAATCACGTAACTAAAGGCTATATATATTATTAAGAGGCGCGGGGTTAGAAGGTTTTTTGCACTTAAGCAGGTAAAATCACTATATAGTAGCTAGAGGCCTAATATCTCCTCTTTAATAAGTTCTAATACTTAATTTTACTCTAGAGTTAATTATTTCCTAACTCTTTATCTTCTTCTAAGGAGTATACTACTGCTTAGTAGTTACTATTATCTTCATAACTTTTTAGTTCTTCTCTTGAGGCTTTTATCTTCTTAACTTGAAATATTTAATCTTCTTTATTAAAGTAGTATTAATTGATATACCTTGTAATTATCTAAGTATGATAGGTATGAGTGTCCTTGATATCTTTTTATAATTATTATTAATATATTAGGGAGATACTATAGGAGAACTTAGAGTTCTATTAGCTATAATACGTTACCTCCTTTTTTTAAGAGATATATATAGCTCTAGTTATATATATCCTCTTAAATATCTTTAGTACTAACTTTCTAATAACATATTAAGTAGTTATTAAAAGCTTTTTAATACTCTACTTTTGAAATAATATTCTTAACCTTCAAGAGCTATTTATTATAATGAGTAGAGACGTTAATAGTAATTAATTGATTCTTTAATTTAGAGGTAAGAGTAGCCTCGAGGAGCAAAATCTAAACCTAGCTTAACTAGTTTATATTACGTATATTAGCTAGTAATTATTCAAACCTCAATAAAAAGTTACCAACAATTTATTTCTTTTCTACTAGAGGGTCTATAGTTAGCTTATAGCTTATAATGAAATATTAAGCTCGCAGGTTTTGCATTTATCCTCACGCTTCTCTATTAGTTCTAATGAGTTTTTCAAGCAGCAGAGCTTCTTATGCTTCTAGCTATAAGAACCTCTTAGGAAAGACCTCTTTAGTTAAGGAGTCACCTCTTATATAATAATATTCGTAGTACCTTGCTAGCAGGTTAACCTTTTAGGTTAAGGAGTTATCTTATATAGTGGCTTTTATAGCACTTTTAGTAACTTACTAGAAGGTCGACCTTTTAGGTTAAGGAGTTATCTTATATAGTAGCTTCCGTAGCACCTTGCTAGAAGGTTTAGCGAGGGCGTTTCTAGGCTACGAGAGCCTTAGTAGCCCGTTTAGCTCCGATATAATTAGCCCCGGTATAGCGCGCATCCGACTATATAATATTTAGAGGGTTTGCTTCTAAGTAGGAATATATAGGGTTCTTATATTATTTTCTTTAACTAGTATAGGGTATAGGTTAAAATACCTATATAGTATTTCGCGAATTATACCTGCGAACGAGGTAAATTTATTATAGTCTTTTTGCGAAGGGGCTGCGGCGTAATTCCAAACTCAATAATGAAATATTACGGTTCTCATAAGTCTAGTTAAAATAAGCTATAAAGCTTTCTAAGTTATATTTTCTCTTATTACTATTAGCTCTATAGAAAGTAGAGACTACTTATTAGAAAGTAATACCTAAGTAACAGTCAATAAGATATTATATATCTATATTTATAAAGTAAAATACTATAGAAAATAACATAAAGTTATTACTTTACTACTATATTTATAGAGTGCTATGACTCTATAAATATAAGGAATATAGTAAAGTAAAGCTTGTATTTGAATTGAAATCTGAATAACGCGTCGAATAGTGTATCTTTTAGTACTATAAGACAAAGGTTAATATATTCTAGATATATTAGAAAGTTACGCTTAGGTTATATACCTATAGTAAGGTAAAGTAAGGTGAAATAAGGCGAAATTAGACGCTATATCTAAGCCTTCTTAGCTAAATATATATATGTAATAAAGCGCCGATATATATATAACTAAAACCACGCTAAGCTTCACACTACTATTATAACTATCTCCTTCTTATGTCTATAGCTATACTAAGAGGCTACCGCCAGGTTTAGCGAGGGAGTAGTAAATAGAAATAATAAGGTAGTGAATAGTAATAAACGTAGGTACGAGTTATCCTAGTGTGAAAATCCTAGTCTCTTATGTTCTATTCTACTAGTTCTATTTATAGGTAATAGACGCCACGTGATAATGACTGTACGCCACTGTATAGTGACAACTATATATGTTTTAAAGCGCGCCTAAGCGCCCAAGAGGCTTTAGTAAAACTACTACCTACTTATACCTACCTATTTCCAGGCCACGAGAGCCTCAGTGGCCCGTTCGGCTCCGATGTAATCGGCCCCGGTGCAGCGCGCATCCGACTTTATATAAGGGTTTGCTTGCGAGTAGTAGGAACGTATAGGGTTCCTATATTATTTTCCTTAACTAGTAGAGGGTATAAGTTAAAATACCTATATAGTATTTCCCGAATTATACTTGCGAACTAGGTGAATTTGTTATAGTCTTTTTGCGAAGGGGCTGCGGCGTTATTCCGAACTCAATACCTACCTATTCCCCGAGATTTTTAACGATTTAAATATAGTATTTATCTAAAAAATATATACCTACTAATATTCATATTTTTCCCTCTATTTATATAAATTATATAATAAACTAGAAAACTTACTTTAGTGTGTTATTCGCTACCTAAAACCTACCTGTATTATATTAGCGATTTCTCTACCTCTCTTTCTACCTATATAGCCGTGCTAATAAATACCCTATTAATAGTAATTTTGTGTTTTATATATTATATTCAAGGGATATATTCTCTCTACTTACTTAAGAATCCCAAGGATAGAAGTAAGAGCTTTTAATATATTATATCAAGTATTATTAGTACCTTATTTGTAGTACGTATAGGGTTCTATATAGCTACGTATTAATTATTTCTCTACTTAATCTCCTATAGCTATTACTAGAAGGACTTTAATACTATGATTAAATTAGCTTATATTAGCTTATCTTAAGCCTTAACTATATTATTATTAAACATCTTACTAGCTAATAGGGAGTGTAGGAATACCGAAGGTATATTTTAATAATTTTTATTATAACCTTATAAAGGTTGAATAAACTTTAATAAATAACTATAGTATTTATAGTTATATACCTATATAATATCTTCTTAATAACACTTTAATAACTATATAATATAAATAATAACCATAAAGGTATTTCCCTGAGGGAATAAATACTTTAGAATTTTATAGAAACTCTAATAATATTAATAACCTTATATATATATATATAATCCTTAGCTTTATAGCTATAAAAATAAAAAAAACGTGCACGGACCACATAGGGATCTAAGCTTGATTCTGCTTAATAAGCTTAATAATTAGCTGCTTTATAGCTACGTTTTAGAATATCTTTCCCCTTACTTCGTGAGGGTAGGATTTATAACTTAGAAATAACATTATTAATATTTAACTATTTCTCTATTAATTCATTCTAGGAAAAATGCCTCCTTATGCTTAAATTAATTAGCTCTTATTATAATATTAATTAGCCTATTAATATTTACTATTTAGGCTGTTTTATTACCCCTTTTCCTACTTATATACCTATTCTTATAGGTTATAAGCCTAGCTCTAACCTTTTTAATAACCTCGCCCCTATTTAACCTCCTCCTTACTATAATAAGTCCCTTAAGCCTATTATTCTTATTAAAATTACCTATTTATGGTATACCTTTGAAAGATATAGCCTCTATACGCCCTATACTAAACTAGAAATACTAGCTAGACTAGTTTGCTAGCTAAAGGATTAAAAGCTCCTATAAGAAGCTATTTAGAACCCCTATCTATTTAATTATACTGCTATTAATACCTCTATTATAAGGCGAGACGATATTATAGCTAAGCTAATCGACCTAGCCCCTATTCACTATATATTCGAATTATCCCTAAGCCTTCATAAGTCTTAGTTTATCTATATCTATACTAATATTCGAACGAGGCCTAATATAGGCTATATACTAGGTATCATCATAACTATAGAAGGTCTACCTACTCGGTAGTCTTCTATAGAAGAGTCTTCTAAAGACCTTTTAAAAGAGGAATAAAAGAGGAGGATATATTATAAGTTAAACCTATAACCTCTGGGTTTTAACTATATATATATAATAAAGCTATAGTTAATTCTACTAAGCTATATAACTCTCTTATCTTATTATCATAGACTATATACTATATTAGAGCTTACATATTATACTCCTAAACTTATTATACTATCTAATTTGAAAATATAGCTTCCTAAGCTATCTAGATCTAATAACTATAAAGTCTAGTCTATACATATTAAGGCCTTACTTATTAGCAAAGATATAATTATGGACTTATCTAAGCCTATAGATAATAATAATATAGATCTAAATAATAAGGCTCTTAGCTATATATAGCTATTCTCTAATAATAGGCCCTTAATGGTTCTAAAAGATAATATAATAGCCTACTAGGCTTAGAAATATCTTAAAGACCTATATAAGCCTATAGGGCTTACTAACGAGTTCCTAACTTGCAAAGAGTTATTTAATACTGCTTTAAGTAATTTTAACTCTATAGAAGACTATATAAATAAAAGAAAGGAACTTATAGATAACCTAGCATATAATAAGCTTAAATTACCTAACTGGGTAGTTATAGCATATATATCAAATAGCCTAGACGAAGAGTACGACGGTTTTATAACTACAATTACTTAAGGTCTTAGGGCTAATAAGGATGCCTATACGCTTAATAGTCTATTCTATAACCTATTAGATAAATTAAGACGTAAGGGTAAAATAATAAATTTTACTACTAATAAAAATAATAATAAAAGTAACTATAAAAATAAAGATAATAAGGTTACTAAGAGACTTTGGAAAAAAACAAAAGGGTCTTTACTATAAAGACTACAAAAAGACTAGGTATACTGAGGATAACTATGCCTTTCTATACCCTGAAAAGGCCCTAGCATAGTAGAATAAATCTAATAATAAAAACAAAAATAACAATAAAAATAATAAATCTTCTACTTCTACTACCTGGGAAGTTAATATAACTACCTCAAGGGTTATAGAGGAAATAGAAGATCAAAATAATACTTTAATAACCCCCTATATTTCTATAGATTAACCTATTGATTAAAACGAGGATCTTATAGATCTTAATGACTCTAATAAGAATTAGGAATTTGAAAACGTAGATATATCCCATAATAATAACCCTTATAATAATAATATAACTAATAATATAACCCTAGGTACTTTGATTTAATAGAGTATTTTAACTAAGGAAAGGGATTTAGGATCAAGGTGTTATAACTAAATTAATACTATATTTTATATCGATACCGCAGCTACTATTCATGTAGTCAAATATCATACTCTTTCATATAATAAAAAACATATAAATACCTCTATGAAGTGAGGCAAAGCGAATCAGCTCACTTCTTCTATAAAAGGAGATTTAAATATCTATCCTAATAATAATAAAATAATATTAAAAGACGTCTATTATATACCTGAACTAGGTATTAATTTACTTAGTTAAAGTCGTCTTAATAACATAGGTATGGCCTCTATTATATAACAGAAACCTATAGTATACGATATAGATAAGGATCGTATTATAGCTACGGGCTATAAGCTTAATAATAGCTACGGGCTATAAGCTTAATAACCTCTATCTCTTTAAAGTACCCTTGAATCAGGGTAATAAAGCCCCCTTAAATAAGAGGAATAATAATAATAATAATAATAAATTACTCTATACGCAATCTATACCTAACAATAATAACAAAGATCTATATAAACTATGGCATGACCGTCTAGGCCTATAAGCTATAAATATCTTAAGGTTCTTTTAGATAATACTGAAATAAATAATAACTTTATAAATAATGATAAGGCTATGGATATAATACACCTTCCACCTTGTGAAGCCTGCCTTAAGGGTAAGTTTATTACTAAGGTGAATAAAAAATTAATATACAATAAGGATCTAGATTATCTAGATTATATAGCCTCAGATCCTTATAGACCTATAGGTCCTGAAACCTATAATCACTATAGGTAGTTTACAATGTTTATTAATACATATACCGCTTAATATAGGGAAGACCATTAAGATATAAGATAGCAGAGTCTATTACTAAAGCCTTTAATATATTGAAGGCTAAAGTTAATAATAATAATAATAATAAGTTTATTATAGAATTTACCACGGATAGTGGATTAGAGTTCACTAATAAACGTATTAAAAGTATATATATAAATAGTAGTATTATCCTCAATATAAGACCTCCTTATACCCATGAGCTAAACGGATTAATAGAGCGTATTATACGTACTATTATTAATAAAACTCTAGTCTACCCTTGAACCTAGAGAGTGAAGCAGTCCTTGCTTCTATATATCTGTATAATAGATCCCCTTATAAGGCTTTAAAGTATAAGACTTCTTTTAAGTTAAAAAAATAAACAAAAGCCTAATATAAATAATATAAGGGTATAGGGTAGTTTATGCTATTATAAAAATTCTAATCCGTTAATAAAGAAGCTCTATCCTAGAGCTTTAAAGGGAGCTACTATTAGTTATAGCTCTAATAGTTATAAGGTCAATAATATTAATAAAAAGAAGGTACAATAGTCGAGAGATGTTATTATATTAGAAAACACCTTCATTACTCAATAGAAAGAGTTACCTGTAAACATCAAATCCCAATTCGATAATAATACTACTGAAAGTAGTAATAATAATAATAATAATACCAAGATATCTCCCCTATATCCTAGTAATAACTCTTTACCAAGTCCAACTATTGAGGCTAGTAATAACAATGATACTATAATTTAGGATATAAATAATAATAATATAATAAATAATAATAATAATAACAATATAACTAATAATAAACTAGTAATAACCAGCTATCAGACGTTCGACAAGACAACCATAAATTACTATGTAGATACGCTTCGGGTAGTAATTCGGAGAGTACTACTATTAGTAATGATAGTAGAAATAATTCCAAGTTAATAATATAACTCCCCTCTATAATAGAAGAAGCTAAAAAGCAACATAATTAGGTTAAATAGAAAGAAAGTGCACTTTTCACCCTTTAAGACGTCCTAGTCTTAAGGGAATACCTAAACTATAAAAATAATAATAATAATAATGACGCTAAAGCTATTAATATAATAAATAATAATAATAATATAACTCTAAATAAAGCTTCTTATATATTAGCAGTAACTGCTCTTAAAGAGCTAGCGAGCTATAAGTAAGCAATTAGCCCTCTATATATAGATAATTAGATTTAAGCTATGCTTATAGGGAGAAAATAACTTAAGGATAATAATACTTAGAATATTATACTTAAACCTAGGGGAGGTTATCCCCTAGGGGGCCGCTGGGTTTATAAAATAAAACATAATAATAATAATAATATAAAATATCAAGCCCGTTGGGTAGTTTAATGTTTTTACTAACACGTTAGTATAGATTACCTTGAAACTCTTAGTACTACTTGTACGCCTGAAAGCTATAGATTTATATTAATGTTTGCTATAAAATATAACTATATACTAAAGTAGTTTGACGTTACTACTGCTTTTACCTATGCAGATATTGATAAGGATCTATATATGAGAATACCTACTAGTTTCTTATATGATAGTAATACTAATAAATTAATATCTAACTATAATAATAATCCAACGGACAATAGCTTAATATATAAGCTATTGTCCGTTGTATAGCTTAAAACAAAGCCCACGCCTATGGTATAAACATCTACGGCCAATACTACTTTACTATAACTTTGAAGTCTCTCCTTATAACGAAGGAGTATTTATATTAAATAATAATAACTATAAAGCCATTCTAGCTTGTCATGTTGATAATATGCTATTAGCTATTAGTAATAATAATACTTATAACTATATATATAATAACCTATAAAACCATTTAAAACTTCAATGGTTAGGGGAGCCTAGCATTATCCTAGGAAATGAAATATTAGTAGACCGTATGAATAAATAACTATATATAAAATAACTAAGGTATACTAAAAGAATACTTAATAGAAATAATAAAACTAAGGTCTATAGGGCTTATACCCCTATAGATAATAATTTAAAGTTATATAAAAATAATAACTACGCAACTAAAGAGGAAATATTATAATATCAATAAGAGATCGGAGCCCTATTATACCTAGGTTTTAAAACAAGGCTAAGTATTACTTTAGCGGTTATAACTTATACCTCCTATAGTAATAATCCCTCTAAAGAGCACCTTATAGCTCTTAATAGAATATAGGGATATATAAATCAATTCCCTAACTACGGTTTAATATATAACTATAGTAAGGATATACCTAATAATAATAATATAATTGGATTTACGGATTTAGATTAGGCACGAGATCTTAATAATCGAAAATTAACCTCAGCATACATATTTACTTAGGGTTTATATAATATTATTATAGCCCCTAGCCACTCCATAGTGATTTTACCTACTTAAGTGCTATAGACCTTCTAACTCCGTATAAGGAATAATAGCGGGTGCAGGATATAGAGCTAACGCTATTAGCAAAACATTAGCGAATTAGTAGTGAATATATACCCCCTTAAGAAAACTCTATAAGCTAGAGACTTAGAAGGTTAAGTAATAGTCTAATATAACTACATATACCTACGTTTTAGTATTCTAGCCTTTCTTAGTTAGGCCTATAGCTATACTCTTATAACTCTATTACTTCTACCTCGATTTAAGAAACTAGCGCTAGTTGGAATATCTAAAACAAACTAGCGATAATATACCGATATATTAGTAATAAACGAATTAGTAATAGAGTTTAATTATAATAAACTCCGGGCTAGGTATATAGAATATAACTAATAAGGCCTTAGCTAATATAATATAGGTCGCTCACTAAGCCCTAAGATATAGGGAATATAGTATAGACGCTACGCTAGGGGGTTAGATAATCCTAGTAATAATATAGCGGGAGAGGCTACCCCGAGGGGGCAGGCTAGGTCTTAGGTAACGCTAGAACTAGTAGAGCGACTTTCGCTTAGTAAATAAATAGTAAGTAGTAGCTAATAGGGTACCCCGCTTAAAACCCCTTAAGAAGCTAGCGTCTTAAGCGTCCTTACCTAAGTAATAAGACTATTATAGAGATAGTAGGAGAGCCTTATAGAGTAGATATATCTATAGTAGTAGAGGTATAAGGAATAAACTACTACCTTATTATAGGAGCTTGCTAACTATCTAGTAACGAGGTAGCTATAGAGAGAATATAAGAAACCCCCTATATATAATTATTATATTATAGGTAAGGACTTTACTATAGACTAGGTTAGTAACTAGATCTAAGTAGTTAAAGATAGATACTAACTACGCGCTAGTAGTATACTAGAGTAGTAGAGTTAATAGGCGCTTATAAAGATAAGCCTATCCCTATAGACCTAGTAGTAGTACTATAGGGCTAGGCTAAAGGGAGACCTAGTCTAGGCTAACTTTATAGTATTTATTTACTAATAATATATTAATCTAGAGCTTTAAGAGCAGAGGTATTATAAGAAGCTAGATATAATAAGGTAGAGGGAGACGTAGTTACTAATATAGTTCTTTACTAAATAGTTAGTAATATACTAGAACTTAGGTATAGTTAGTATAGAAGATAGTAAAGCTAAGGCCTATATACTATATTTCTAACTAGCCCCCTTTCTATATAGGGAGCTTAAGTATTAGAAGGTTAAGATATAGAGACTAAGAGATATTACTATAGAAGCGGAATACTTATAGGAGATATATTACTAATAAGGTAGCGAGGCCTTATAGAGCAAAAGTAGGAAGCGGTATATAAGCGAGGAGTATATACTAAGGGTACCCCCTATAATAAGGGCGAGCTAAAAGGCAGGCTAGTAGGGCTCTAGTTATAAGACTACGCGAGGTTCTTAGAGCCTAATACCTTACTAATTAGCTAGCGCTACGACGCAGGGACCTAACTAGAGCTAGCTTATATTTAGCCCTAGCATATAACCTATAACGTCTAACCCCTTAGTATACTTTAGCTATAAGAAGAAGGGGTATAAGAGGGTAGACTACCTAGATAAATAATAAAGTATAAATAAAACGCTAGTAAGATACTAAGTATTTACTAATAAGGTAAGGGTTAATATAATCTAATTAATAAGGGAGGTAGAGGACCTTAACCTATTAGAAAAAGAGTAAGCTAGGGGATTATACTAATAACCCCCGCGCTTATATTAAAACTAGATACTTTCCTAAAGGGAGATACTACGAAAGGATAGGCGATCGTTCTCTAGAATATCGCTAAATAGGAAGTAGTAGTAGATATAGACTCCTATTTATAAGTTAATATTATTAGTAGTTAACTAGTAAAATCCCTATAATTATAACCTATAGTAGCGCGCGCCCTTATATTAGAAGGGTTTAATAGGTCCTCTATAATAGGCTAAAACATATACTAGTTAATATTCTTCGTTATTAACTCGAGGGGATAACTAAGGAAAATATAGCGATTATTTACTAAGGCTCCCCGCCCTAAAGGGGTAGGGGACCTCCTCCTATTATAATACTCTATAGGTAAGGAGCGTATTATAATTAATACCTAGATAAATACCTAGGGATATAAACGCCTTAGTATTACTAAGCTATTAGCGTTTATATAGGAGATCGTGGAGAATAGCTAGAAGGCCTATATTATATATATTTTAGGGAATATTACCCCCTATAAGCTACTAATAGAGGCCCTAGGCGAAGAGGATACCTTAGAGGGCGAAGTAGAATTACTACTAGAGCTACTTAGTAAATAAGCGACGTTTAATAAGTAGTTAGTAAAGGAATACCTAGCCCTAGAGGGCGTAGAATATACTATTAACTTAGTCAAAAGGAAGAAACCTCTATATAAGCCTATCTACCCGCTAAATAAGTACTAGCTAGAGGAGCTCTGCTAATATATTACTAATAACTAAGTAATAGGGTAGATTTAACCCTTAATAAGCGAGGCGGGCGCCCCTATTCTCTTTATGCCTAAGAAGGATAGATCCTTATACCTTTATATAGATTATTAAGGCTTTAATAAGGTAATACTAAAGAACTAATATCTACTTCCCCTTATTAGCAAGCTATTAAATAGGCTTTAGGGAGCGAAGTAGATCTTAAAGATCGACCTTTAAGATATATATTACTATATCTATATTAAGCTAGAAGACTACTAGAAAATAGCTTTTAGGACTTATTATAAGTACTTCGAATATACTATTATACTATTTAGACTTATAAACGCCCTAGCGACGTTCTAAGCGTATATTTACTAAGCGCTCGCTAAGCTACTAGATAATTATTATATTACTTATATAAATAATATTATAATTTACTTTAAGATAAGAGAGTAGTATATAAGGGACCTTTGCTAAGTACTCCGCAGGCTTTGCTAGTAGGCGCTATATACTAAGCTTAGTAAGTATAGTTTCTATTAATAATAAGTAGAGTTCCTAGGGTATATTATTACGCCTAAAGGTATATTAATAGACTAAACCCGCGTCCGAGCTATTACTAAATAGAAGCTACCTAAGACCTATTAGGAGATCTAAGTCTTCCTAGGATTCTATAACTTCTACTATAAGTTTATTATAAGCTATTTAGGTATTATAGCCCCTATAATATCCCTACTAAAGGGTAGCGAGAATAGCAAAAAGGGAAGTGAATTTTACTAGCTAGAAGAGGCCTAATAAGCCTTTAAATAGCTCTAAGCTACCTTCTACTTAGTAACTATTCTCTAATATTAGGACCTAACTTATGAAATAAGGGTTAAAACGAATGCTTCTATAAAAGCTATATCTAGTATCTTATTATAATATATTAATAGCTAGTAGCGACTAGTTACTTACTATTTATAAAAGCTTAGTAATACTAAGTAGTATTAGGGAGTAGGCTAATAAGAGCTTCTCGCTATAGTTAAAAGCCTAGATTACTAGGCTTATTACCTTTAAGGTATATTAAAAAAGTTTATAGTTCTAATAGATTACTAGGCGCTAAAGGAAGTTATTAGCGCGTTAGCGTAGGACCTTTAGGGAAGGCTCGCTAGATAGGTATATAAACTCGTAGCATTTAACTTTAACCTAGAGTATAAGTTAGGAGTTATAAACCTAGTAGATAGGCTATCTAAGAGGCTAGATTATATAGAAGGGGAGGTAAAATATAACGATATACTCCTAACCCTAGTAAGGAAGCTAGGGTTTATTAGTAACTTACTAGTAGACCTCTAAATAAGTATTACTACTCTATAAGGTAATATAGAGACCTTAAGAGTATTTATTAATACTATAAGGGCTAGTATAAAATAAGGCCCCTTCTAGATAGATAGCTCTAGGGGCGGAGACGCCTCGGTCTCTAGTTAGTATAGCGCTCTATAGCACGCTAATATTACTATAACTATAGTAGCTATAATAACCTAACGCTAAAGAGTAAAGGAAGATATAGAGAACGCTTAGCAAGAGGTTACTAACCTAGAGGACTTACTTAGAGCTAGAGTTATTATAGCATAGTAGTATATCCTACGCTAAGTTATAAGGGAGCTTATAATAAGCAAAATAGTATATAATTAGTAACCCTCTAAAGTAATAGAAAGTCTTATCCGCAGACTATAGGCTAACGACTTATACTACTAGACCTAATTAGAGAGGGTATATAGACTAGCTAGCGATCGTAGGGGCTATACGATTAATAGCTATAGAACCTTATTCTATAAGGGAAGGTTAGAGATACCCTAGGAGAGGTCCCTAAGATTTAAAATCCTTCGCTAATACTATAACGACTATAGTGCGGGTTATATAGGGGTAAATAAGACTACTAAGTTAATCTCAAGGAAGTTCTACTAGCTAAACTTAGCTATAGATATATATAATTACGTTACAGGGTGCTATATATATTAAGGGATCCGGGTTCTAAGGTATAAGCCCTATAGAAAGTTATACCCGCTACCCCTACTAGCGCACCCGTTTTAGGAAATTAGTATAGACTTTATTACTAGACTACTACTAAGCTATTAATATAAAGGCGGGGAGTATAACGTAGTTCTCGTTATTATATACTAGATAATAAAGTAGCTAATAGCTACTAAGCTAGCGCAGATTATCTATAAATAGGTTAAGTGCTATTTTAATACCCTAGAGGGTATTATTAATAACTAAGATAAGCTCCTTACTAGCTAATTTTAGGAGGAATTTATAAGAGAGAGGGCTATTAAGCGCTACCTCTCTACTATATATTACCCCTAGATTAATAAGCAGTCTAAAAGGATATACTAGATATTAGAAAAGTACCTGCGAGCGTACGCTAGCGACTTACTATAAGAATAAGCTATCTAGCTACCTAAAGCCGAGTTTATATATAATAATAGTCGCTATAGTACTACTAGCTATTTATTAATAGAGGCCCTATATAGCTACTACCTATATTATATAGAATATATAACCCCTGCGAATAAGGTTATAGTATAGGGTATAAGGGAGCGAATCGAATATATCTCAAAGCTTCGTAAGAAGGCCTAGGAATAATAGTAGAAAGCTACTAAGGTATAAGCTAAGTATTATAACGCGAGGCATAAGGAATAGACCTACTATTAGGGATAAGTCGTTAGGCTATTAATAAAGAACTTCTAGTTTAAGAATAAAAAACTAGCGCCTAGGTTTATATAAGTAGCTATTATAGAACTAATTAGTATATAAGCTTATAGGGTTTATCTACTACTATAGTACTAAAGGATATATAATATATTCTTAGTTACCTTACTAGAACTATAAGATAATCGCTAAGTAAGTAGTAAAGGCTTACTTATATACCTAGAGCTTAAGGATAAGCTAGAGGAATAGGAGGTTAAAGAGATTATTATATAGTAAAGCGTTAGTAATAATATATAATACTTAGTTAAGTAAGTAGGATAGCCTATAGAATATAATATATAGGAACCTACGGAGAACTTAGCGAACGCGTAAGAGGCTATTTATAAGTTTAATAGATAATATAAGAGGGCTTATAAGAAGTAGGACGATTAGTTATTAAAATTACTATAATAAGTTAGTAATTATAGACTATAAGACTACGAAATAAAACTAAGTTAGAAGCAAAATATTAATTAAATTAAGTAGTAAATTATTACTAAGGCTATAGCAAAAAGGGGTATTATCCTATAAAAGGGGAAAAAGAGCTAACTATCTAATTAGTTATTAACTTCTTAGGATAGCCACGGGGGCGACTATTATAACTACTATAACTACGAGTAGTACTACCGCGACTACTATAGCAACTAGTCGCTAAACTAGTACTATTAGTATTACTACTATCGCTACCTATAAGCTAACTACTAGCCGACTCGCTACTAGAACTATTACTATTAGAGATAGTAATAGTAACCTTAGCTCTCTTAGTCTTCTTTACTAACTCTTTGCTACTACTTTAGCTATATTTAGTAGGGGTACTAAGGTAAGAGGCTTAGGAGATAGGGCGAGTATTAGTAATAGTAATAAAGCAAGAGGGGATATTATTAGTAGTATACTTAGCGAGATTTTCCTAGAGCTCCTTATAAAACCTAGGGAAAAAGGTAATATCACGCTTATAAGCACGTATAGGGACTAGCTTTATTAAAAGGTTATTTAGCAGGTAGTCGATCTTATTATAGAGGTAGTTAATAGGACTATTATTATAAATATATACTAGCTAGGCGGCGTTTAGGCGCTAAAGAATATTAACGCTATTATAAAAGGTAATAACCTAAAACCTAGTAGTTAGTAGGATATAATTAGCAAGGGAATAGCGAGTAATAGCCTATATAGACTAGAATATCGAGCGCGAGGTACTTATAGATAGAGGCGAGCTCCTAGAGCTAAAGCTACTCTATATTATAGCTATTACTACTAGTAGTAAGATTATAGATAAGCTTAGTAATACGCTTCTATATTACTAAATAGTTACTAAGTATAGCTAGAATATAGTAATAATAAAGAGGGGTTAGGACGCTATTACGCTACTAGATCTAGATCTAGTAGAATATATTCTAAGTTATCTAGGCTATGCCTAAAAGCTCCTAAGGGACCTAGAAAATATTAATATATAGCGACCTATTAGTAAATTAGTAGAGACTTATAATAATATATTTCTTCTTATCGAAGTTATAATAAATATACTTCTATATATACTCGCTATATATATAGTAAAGGTAGATAATATCTTAATATATTTTATAAAAATAGCTAAGGTAAGGATAGCTACTATTAGTATTGCTAATAAGATCGCTAGAAAGGATCTTAGGATTATAGAGGTATTTTATAAGAACCGCGCCTATATATATAATATAAGATATTATAGAGAGCTACTAGCGAGATACTAGAGAAGGATATAAGCGAGGTTAGTAGGGAAGGGAAATAACTTAATAATCGTAGTAAAGGCTTATAAAATAAGCGCTAAAATAGGAGAGGTAGCCGGACTAAAAAAGATTATAAAGAGGAGAAATTCTAACTAGGTTAGAGACCTCGAAAAGAAGACGCCCTTTTATATTTTAAGTCGCTAAGTAATAAGGTAAAATAATTACTAGTTATATACTGCTAAATAGTCGTATAACTATTAGTAACTAATTAAAAAATAATAGTAATAATTGAAATTTAAGAATACTTATAACGCGCTAGGAAAACGAAAATACGTTATTTGCTATAACTACTTAGATCTAGCGCAGAGGGCGAGAGCAAATAATATAATAAAGGTATAGAAAGGCTACCCTATAGTTAGTAATAATATCTATAATAACGTAGAGCTATATTACCCTACTAGTACGCCTTAGGGATTAAGGCTTTAGAGGGGGGGGTAATTATAAGGAATAATAGCGGGTGCAGGATATAGAGCTAATGCTATTAGTAAAACATTAGCGAATTAGCAGTAAATATATACCCCCTTAAGAAAAATCTGCAAGCTAGAGACTTAGAAGGTTAAGCAATAGTCTAATATAACTACGCATACCTATGTTTTAGCATTCTAGCCTTTCCTGGTTAGGCCTATAGCTATACTCTTACACTCCGCGCCTCCTAATAATATATAGCCTTTGGTTATATAATCCTCTCCTAACTATAGCTATACTTATATATACCTATAGCCTCACGATCTTTAACTTTATATCGATAATAACGTGGTTATTAATTATTTAATAGACTATAAAACTATCGACTTTTCCTCTCGCATACTACCCGCGCTACTATTAAATACCGCCTCTATTACTACTTTATCCGCTAGTCGTTACTATCTTCACTTTACTATCGTTAGTAATGCTCTCTCTATTTAGCGCAAGCTATACTTACTAATAAGCCCTAAGGGGCCTAGGCTACCTCTGCCTTCATAGTGCAGAGGACCCGCTTAAAGAAGGGCTACTCTATAGGATATATAATAACCTACTTAGCTTCTACTACTAAGTCTACTTACTTAGCTATAATATAATAGTAAGTATCCCCTCTAGGGGTATTAATAAGAGCCCTCTTAAGG
>JAVHLU010001774.1:0-25503 GCA_036785755.1 Colletotrichum ledebouriae
ATAATATTATAAGTAATAGTCTCTATAACTAGATAGTTAATACGCTTAAACTCTTAATCCTCGCGGGTTCGCTTAGACTCCTATATAGCGAGCGAATAAAAGTGCTCTAGGTATTATTCCTATATACTTATAGTATTCTTATTAATTATAACTAGGGTAGTTAGAAGCTAAAGGGGTTATAGTTTATTTATTATCTATATCCTAGAGGTAGCGTTAGTAATAGCCTCTTCTAAAGCCTCCTAGTTAAATAGAGCGACGTATTAATTATAAGCGCTCTTTTCTTATAAGTACTAGGCGTTAGTATCCTAGTTTCGCTTAGTAATATATATATTAAGGGTTAAGGTTTCTAACGAGGTTTTACCCGGGCGTGAAGATCCCCTAGGGTTATCTAGGTTAATATACTTCTAGACTCTAGTAGCTTAGGCTTTAGCTTAGATTATTATATACTAGGTAGCAAAGTCCCTATATATAGTTAGGTAGTATAATACTATTATAGTAGTAGTAGAAGATATTATAATTTAAGGTTATTTTAAAATAGAGGGTTTATAGTAGTAGAGGATAGTATATAATAAGGAGGAAAGAATAGGAGAGAGGAAGTTTTAATAAGTACTTTTAGTAGTAAAGGCTCGTTTTAAAATAATAGTTAGAGGTCTAGTTAGAGCTAGGCTTATAACTATTAAGAAATATCCTATAGGGCTATATTTATAGTTACTAAAGAGCTTATTCTATTATAATAAGAGTAGCTATAACGTAGTTATTTATAACTAAGGTTAGAGGAACGGCCCTCGGAAGAAGGTAGTTCTAGAGCTGCCTTCGGGTCACGTGCCGCGCTAGGAACGGGCGATGCTGAAGGCATCACGACATAATACCAGGCCGTAACGATATAAGAAACTCTTAATGGCTATCTGAGTTTAAAGACGAGCGAGAATGCTTTCTAGACAAAGAATAAAAGAGTCAGAGGAGTTGGGAACACTGTCGTTGACATTACGAACCTCATCGTTAGCAGATGGTCTTCGAACAGCCAATGAACTTTCGACGGGCATCTGCGTATGCTAAGCTTTGTGCAACAATAAATTTCGTGGACAGAAAAGCTGTAAGATTGGACTGAAGATGAGATGATATCTGATAGAGGTTGTGTGAAAGATAGTTAGCTCAGACGGCATTTATGAGAAGGAAAGGTCGACGAGCGCAAAATCTCGTATATAAAAATCCGGTCCAATTTAGGAATCCGAGGAAGCCCACATGCTATCTTTTTCGGACACCATGGAGTGTTACAACGTGGATGCGTACCTCCTGTATTACATGCAAAGTAAAGATAATTGCGTTACTCTTGATTCTCTCGGCGAACTTGACTCGATCAGAATTCTTCCAGGCCGGCCTGCCTTACCAGTTCTTGAAACGGAGTAGTCCATGTCGGCATAGTCAGCCAGAAAGACATTTTGCAGGGAGTGCTGAAAAGGAGTCAAAGACACTCTCGATATCTCCGCCAAAATACCACCGAAAGACGACACTTTGTTTTAACCTTAGCAATTGCAGTGTATGACCATGGCTGAGATTGATATCATGAATTCGACGCTCCCAGATTCCAAAGGTGGCACATTTAAACAATTCCTACCCACGCCAAACATGCTTCTTATTTTCTTCGCCTTGCTGGCTATCATAGGTGGAAAGTACCTGCTCAGTTTTGACCAACGAGAGGCTCTTCTGCCTCCGGGACCGCCGACTCTGCCAATCATTGGGGAACGCCGACATCTTCCCATGGTCTTTTCTGCAGAACAAGTTTGTTGAATGGGGTGCGTATGCATGCTTCTCAAATACTAAAAAGAGAGACTAACCGTCTTCCAGCGAAGCAATATGGCAATGTCGTGCCTGTGCAGGTGATGAACCAGTCAATCATCGCCTTGCACAGCCCTGCTGCAGTCAAACGACGCCTCGAACACCAATGGTCCGAAGTCCACTATCGTGAACATCATCACAACCGACAATTTCAATCTAGGAACTGGTAGAGACGGTATGAACACCGGCAATTTCACGAGGTCTTGCACAGTGCGGACCGACTTTTGCAGCTAATGAGACCTGGCGATTGATGAGGAAGGCTTCGCATCCTTCTCCATCCAGTCGCAACCTCGAGAAGCTCGGCAAGGTTCAACACACAGAAGCGACCCAGGTTATGCATGATTGACTTGATCCACACTCCTCAAGTAAGATCTGGAAGGCCTCAGAAGATTGTGACAGGCGGCTTAATGTCCTTAGGACTGAATGGAGCGTTGCCAAAGATTCACAACTTCCTTTTGGTCTACGGAACTCGTGGTGCATGGCCAACCTCTCCATCAGTTCGTGACTTTCTCCATGCTCATCGCCGCTTTATGCGTGCTCTAAACTTCGGTGCGGCACCCCCAGTGGACCTTTCTCCTATTCTGAAGCTTGTACCGGAGCGTTTTGCTGGCTGGAAGCGGGAGGCCGAAGCTTTCAGATGGATCCGTGGGCTTCCAATCGAGATACTGCTACGGAAGATCAGGACAAGAATGTATATTCTCGTCGAATTGCAACTTCAAAGGATCATAAAAAAAAAAAAAAAAGGACTGGAGCGGTTAGGACAGGAGTAAGTCCGGAGTCAAATTGCGGTGCCGTTAAGTTCTATTTTTTGAGCGGTGAAGCAAAGGCGGTTGATTCAGGGGTACCAAACAAGTTGATCCTTCATTAAACTGCTCATCAGCCCAACCGAGTCAGTCTTTCGGATATTTGGTTCATCATTGCGACTTGGCTGGACCTGTCTTACTCTGCTCAGGTCTGTTCTTCGTCCATACCTACTTTTCACTCTGTTGTCGGCATCCAATTTGATGCATGGCTCAGCGCAAACCCGCCCCCCCCCCCTCTCTCTCTCAGTCTCTCAAATACTTGTTCTGCCTGCATGTCATAAAGCTTCACGCATTATCGTACGCGTTTTCTTTGAAATCCCAAGCAATAGAGCAAGATCTCTGGAAAATGGTGTCCATTGCAGACATAGTCGCCACAGTCTCACTATATACGATTTTGAAAGCAATCGGTGCTTTGGCACTGGCGTCTGTCGCAACATTATTCTATCATCTTTATCGTGTGCGGTCAATGTGTCGTGTATTAAAACCTCAGCGTAATATCGTGAGTCAGGCCACAACTTCATCCTCGCATTTGACTAATATGGCTTAGCCTCTTACGCCTCATTCTTTCTTATTTGGTCACATTCTTGTGGTTGTTAAGCTGTTCAAGAAAGATCAGAGCGACGTGTTCAGCAACTATATTCCGTTGTTCCTCCCTATGAAGTACCCAAAGCTCGCCGAGGCAGGGGTTTTCTATGTGGATCTGTGGCACCACCGATGCTATCTGTGTTTTAGGCAGACATGATAGCCCAATTCGCGCAAGATACATCGCTTCCCAAGCACGAGATGATGCAACGAGAATTCTACCCATTTACGCGATGTGATGATTTGGTAAATCAAGAAGGTTCGGAATAGAAGATGTGGAGAAGCATCTACAACACTAGTGTCGTAATGCCTTTAGCATCGCCCGTTCCTAGCGCGGCACGTGACCCGAAGGCGGCTCCGGAACTACCTTCTTCCGAGGGCCGTTCCTCCGACCTTAGTTATAAATAACTATATTATAGCTACTCTTATTATAATAGAATAAGCTCTTTAGTAATTATAAATATAGCCCTATAGGACGTTTCTTAATAGTTATAAGCCTAGCTCTAACTAGACCCCTAACTACTATTTTAAAACGAGCCTTTACTATTAAAAGTACTTATTAAAACTTCCTCTCTCTTATTCTTTTCTCCTTATTATATACTATCCTCTATTACTATAAACCCTCTATTTTAAAATAACCTTAAACTATAATATCTTTTACTATTACTATAATAATATTATACTACCTAATTATATATAGGGACTTCGCTACTTAGTATATAATAATCTAGGCTAAAGCCTAAGCTACTAGAGTCTAGAAGTATATTAACTTAAATAACCCTAGGGGACCTTTACGCCTAGGTAAAACCTTATTAGAAACCTTAACCCTTAATATATATATTACTAAGTAAAACTAGGATACTAATACCTAGTACTTATAAGAGAAGAGCGCTTATAATTAATATATCGCTCTACTTAACTAAGAGGCTCTAGAAGAGGCTACTACTAATACTACCTCTAGGATATAGATAATAAACGAACTATAACCCCTTTAGCCTCTAACTACTCTAGTTATAATTAATAAGAATACTATAGGTATATAGGAATAATACCTAGAGCACTTTTATTTACTCGCTATATAGGAGTCTAAGTAAACCTATAAGGATTAAGAGTTTAAGTATATTAACTATTTAGTTATAGAGACTATTACTTATAATATTATTACGCTTATATATATAGAACTTCTCGCTAAAGGGGATATAACCCTTCGCAGCCTTATTATTAATCTTAAGTATTACTACGCTCTAAGTGAGGCTAGTACCCTTATTATTATTTAAAAGGAGTATACTTAAGTCCTTAAGAAGGCGAATAGGAGTATTAATCCTAATATATAAATTAAGGACTTTAGGGGCGTTTACTTTTATACTACTTAGCTTAAGCTTCCTAAAGCGAGTAATACCCTCGTTTTAAAAACTTTTCTTTAAGTAGTAAGTTATTACTTTATACCTACTTAAGCTAATATAGAGATTATAGATATACTTAAATAGGAACGAGTAGGGACCCCTATCTCTAATATAAGCTAATATATTAATATATTCGAGGACCTCTTATATAAGGATATACTCTACTTAAGATTATAAGGATAAAGCGCTAGGGTCTTTATAACGCTAGCTAGCTATATAAATAAGGCTAACTTATTAAATATTCCTATAATAGGTAACTTATCTAGTAGTAAATAGTGCCTATATAGGTTAAGTTATTAATAGCTAAGCGTTAATTATAATCGCTTAGAAGCCGCTCTAACTAGACGTTACTAGAAGGGCCCCTATATATTAGTAATAGATATATAAGCAGCTTAGATCTATAACTAGTTAAATAGTAACCTATGCTTTACTAACCTTTATACTAAATTCGCTTATAGGGGCTAGTTATACGCCGTTCCCTATAAGGGTAAGAACTACTAAAATAATAAGGGGGGTAATAAGGGTTCGTCTAAGAAATCCGATATAGCCCTAAGCTACCCTATTAATATAATAGTAGTCGCTTTCTATATAGCCCTCGCGAATAAGGTTAGGGATAACGTAGTTAACTTAGATAAAGAATACCTAAGTATCTTTATAACCCCCTACTTAGGACCCTATATACTATATAAATCTATAGTCTTAAATAACTATAGAGGGATATACCTAGTAAATAATAAGTCCCTACTTATCCCCTCCTTAATTAGGTATTATAATAGAGAATAGGTTAATTCTAAAATAGCTTTATACCTAATTATCGCTAAGGGTATATAGATTATTAAGAACGCTCTTAATAGCCTAAAAGGTATAAATATAGAGGACCTTATGCTTTATAATATAGGATATATAGAGAACTTTTATATTAATATAATCTCTAAAGCGCTACTTTAGAAGATAGGTATCTAGTATTTAGGATATAACTATACTCTTCGCTTTAGAATATATAAGAAGAATATAGTAGTTAAGAAACTCGTTAGGAAGGCAAACCTCGCTTTCCTTAAATATAAGCCTTATTCCTTATACCCTATTCCTAAGTAGATCCCCTAAAGTATTAATACTATTATTAACGATATAAACTATATACTTATAATATATAAGTAGACCTCTTTCGTACTACTACTAGACTGAAGCGATAATATAATACTTTAGTACCTCTAAAGTAGCTACCTTAGCCCTAAAGCTCTTAAGTAGCTTATCCACGCTGCTTAGGGGGTAAGGATTAAAGGCCTAATATGCTTATAGTACTAATACTATATAGTTATATATACTAAATAAGTAATTTTAAGACGAATATTAGAAGATAAAGTAATATACCCTTACTATAGAATCGCATAGGATCTCTTTAACTACCCTAAAGGCTTTAACTAGAACTAATAGCTCCTTATTATTAAGGATAAGTATACTAGCTAGATCTTTATATTTCCACGCGTTAATAAGACTTATAGTAGTATTATACTCGCTCTATATACCTTTAAGCGATAGGTATTTTAATAGAAGGGACTTTCTATTTATAAGATTAGATAAGACGTTAAGAGGTTAGTAATCTTGCTTATAAGCTATATAGGATATAAGGAATAGACCTATATAAAAGGAATAGAGGTTAAAATAACCCCTCTATATATAAAGGAACCGAATAGTAGAGGGGAGCGGGCTAGTTAGGAAGTTATTACTCGAATAATTAAAATACTCACTATAGCTAGCTTACCTATAGAACTATAGGCTAAGATAGTACTAACTACGATAATACTTTATAATATAAGCCTACTTAAATACTATAGCTAGCGTTCGCTACTATAAATTAAAGAGGAGTAGTTCTACTAGTACTTTCACTAGTAATAGCCTAATAATAGAGCGACCCTAACCTATAACCTTCGCCCTTACTAGGGATATATATATACCTATAGCTACTATATATACCCCCTTAAGAGGGAATAAGAGAGAGGAATTAATAAGAGAGACTTTAAGATAGTGCTATAGGGATATATTAGATACCTAGTAGGATACGTGCTAAACGCTTATAACCTATATAAGATCTAGATCCCTGCGTTATAATTAGTTATTATTATATAGAACGTAACGTTTAATAAATAGACTTTCTATATAAAGAATAAGGTAAAAGAGGCTATTCTAGAAGACGCTATTTATAATATAATAGATAAGATTAAGGAACCTATATCGCGCGTCGACTTTAAACTTTAGATCTTAGGCGTTATAGATAAGGATAAAGCTATATTAATACTTATAGCTAAAGAATAGTTACTTATACTAACCCTCGTTCCTATAACTAAGTTTCTAAGCAGAAGAATCCTAAAACTTCTAAAGGGATAAGTAAGCTAGAAAGGGGGGTAGCTATTATCCTCTAATCCTACGCTAGAGCTAGATAAAAGCCTAGCCCTAATAAGTAGAGTAGTAGATATAGTATATATATTAGAAATAAACTACGTAGATAAAGCTATTAGGGAAGTTAATTCTAAAGGGGAATAGATTAAGAACTATATTATAATTAAACCTCTCCCTACTTTATAAGACGTTTCTAAAGTAGGTAAGCGTAATAAAAATAAACCTTTAGATAGTAAGCTCTTAAATCTACTAGTATAGCTATACTAGGGTAATAAGGAGAGGGCTAATATTAAACGGGGGTCCGACTAGGTATATAACTAGGAGGATTATAGCTAAATTTATTAAAGCTAATAACTATATAATCTACTACCTAGTAACCTATAACTAGGAATAATAGAGAACGAACCCCGCTCTAGTTACTAGTTTTTACTATAGTACTATATAGAGTAGGAGCAGGTATCTAGCTTCTTTAAGACTTTTATATCTAATTAGTAGAAGGCTTTCTTAGAAGCTAGTATAGGGTACTATACGCTCTATAGCTATATTTATATTACTATTTATAGCGCGAAGCCCGCTCGCGTAACTATAATAATCTATAAATATCTTACTACTAATAATCTTACTAAGCTACCTCGCTCATAGAAAGAACTTTTAAACCTCTTATAAGCGCTCTAAACTTGCTTTAAAGAAGTAGCTAAGGTTAAGATAAGTAAATTATAGTAGATAGATATATAGCGCGTTATTAATTAAGGGATAATAATAAAGAGACCGATCCCTCTAAAGTAGGTATTTACCTATAAATTTAATAAGAATAACGTCCTTAATTAATATAAAGTAAGGATCTATATTCAGGGCGATTAGTAAGAGAAGTTACCCCTTAAATAGACTTATATAGCAACCCTCGCTACTTATACCTTTAGGGTAGTAATAGTAATTACTATATAATTTAACCTCGAAGTCGAATAGTTCGATGTTATTAATATATTCCTAAACGCCTCCTAGGACCTAAATAAAGACCTTATTATTTATAAGCTACTAGATAGCTTTAAGTAGCTTAGAAAGTATATTAAACTACGCCGCGCGCTCTATAGGCTAAGGGATATATTATTACTCTAGTATAAGGAGTTCTCCTTAACCCTTTAGAACCTAGGCCTTAAGCCTATAAGAGAAAACCTATACCTCTTCTAGTTAACTAATAAGAAGGTTTTTATTATCTTTTATATAGACGACTTCTTTATCCTATTTTATAGGAATTATAAAGAGGTAGTATAAAAGGTAATCGCTAGCTTAAAGGAAGTATATAAGTTAAAGGAATAAGGCCTAGTTAAGTACTATCTTAGAATTAGAGTTATCTATAACCGAGCTACGTAAAAGGTATACCTCTCCTATAACTAATATATTAAGCGGGTTATAAAGAAGTTTAATCTACTTAATTTAAGAGCGCTAGTAACCCCCCTTCTAAACCTACTACTTCTAAAGAGTAAAATAATAGTAATACTATTAGAAGTAAAGAGTTTCTAAGAGAAGATTAGCTCTATACTCTATACTACTATTATAATTTAACCTAATATCGCTTTTATATATTCCCTACTCTCGAGATCCCTAATAAACCCTACTCCTTATTACTACGCTACTATTAACTAGGTTATATAATACTTATATTATACTTACTACCTCGCGATATACTTTAGTAACTTAGGGGGTAAGTAGGTATTACTAATTATAAGTAACGCTTTATTTATAGATAATAAGGAGATATAGAAGTCGTTTTAAGGGTATATAATCTCGCTCTTTAGAGAGCTAATTTAATAGAAGGCTACTTAATAGGCTATAGTTATAACGTTAATAATAGAAGCAGAGCTTCTAAGCCTTAAATATACTATTAAGGAGATAATCGCTCTTTAGAGGCTATTTAGGGATATTGCTCTCGAACTTAGTAATATCTAGAAGATTTACTATAATAACTAATAGATAATTCATCTTATAGTAAGTAAAAAGGAACGGATCTTAACTAAGCTACGGCATATTAATATTTAGAATATATAGCTATAATAAGAATACGCTAGAGGATCGTTTAGCGTAGTATATATACTAATAAATAATATACTAGCTAATAGTCTTATAAAGGTTCTTAATTATAAGAAATTTAAGAAGTTCTATTCGCTCTTTAATCTAAAGGATATATAAAGAATAATTATAATAAACAAGGGATGCTCTAGATAAATATAGGAGGGCTAGTAGCGCCTAATTTTTAATTAATTTATAGCCTACTAGCTAGGGAGCTTAAAGTCGCTCCTATAGGAGTAAAAGAATATAACTTACCCTAAAGGGTACCCTAAAACGCTAATTTCTTACTACCTAACCTCAGAGGATTCGCTCGTATTAATCTATTAGGATATTATATAAGGGTAGTAATACCTCTAGTAAATACGAGCTAATAAGACTATTAACTATATAGCGTACTATAGTAGCTATATTACTAATAGGCGGATAAGGAGCGGGTATACCCGCGCTAACTACTAGTATTTTAAATAGAACTAGGGCGGGCGAGGGAGCGATAATACTATATATACTAGAACTACTTATTATATTAGGAGTCCTACCCGAACCCTTACTATTACTACCCTTCTTTACTATTATAATATCCTCCTTCTAGATAGTAATAGCCTCGCGGAGCGTAGCTCTCTAATAAGCGAGGGTCTATAGGTTATATTAGAAGTTAGTTATAGAAACGAAGCGTATATAGAACCTTACCTTTCTAACTACTAGGTTATCTAAAGTCTTAGCTTTAGTATATTAGTAGGCTATAATAGCGACGGGGGCGCTTATTTATTAATAAGGCACCTTACCCTTATAATAATAGTTATACTTACTTATTATACTAGGCGAGTACTTTCTATCTAACGAGCTTAAGAGCTCGCTTAAAATATACTAAAAATAGCGCTTATTAAATAGGGGTACTTACTCTACTTCTATACCTCTACTAGGGGGAGGAGGGCTAAGAGGAGGCTCTAAACTACCCTTATTAGTACCCTCCTCCTTATCTATCTCCTTAGGAACTATAATAATAACGAGGTTAGTAACATTCTAATATATAGTTATAATAATAAAGGGATTATAACTTACTAGGAGCTATCCTCTTAGACTACTTAGGGGGGTAACCCTAAGGCTTCTTAGGCTATAAACCCTTACCCTTAGAGCTACCCCCCGCAGGTCGCTTCTACTTCCTTCTACTTATTATATAATATATTAGTATACTATTTATTAATAATAAGAAAGAATAATATATACGCAACCTTATTATTACTCTCTAGGGGAGGAGGGTATACCCCTCTACCCCTAGCTTTACTCTTGCTTTTAGTAGCGCGCGCCTTCTTTAGGGCTATAGCCTAACTAGTATTCTTTTTAAGAGGTATCTATAGATATATTAGTATATTATAATAGCTTTAAAGATTATTATATAATATAGTTATATACGCGCGCGCGTAATAAGGTTATTACTAGTATAAAGTTAGGTATATATATAGTTATTATATTATATATAGAGAAGAGTTAAGAAGGTAAGAGGGTAGCTAGGTTATTTTATTTAGAATTAATATAATAGTAGCTACCCTACTTAAGCTAATAAGAGATAGCGGTTTCTACTACTATTAGTAAGAGTTAGTAAATAAAGGGTATTATAATAATAATAGTAATAGTTATAAAAGTAGAAAACTATAACTATTTACGCTTTGCCTATACCTAATATAAATAACTTTACTTTATTATTTCTTTTATAAATAAGCTTATTAGTAGGTTATTTATAGATATATCGCTTTATATTTAGGTATTTTAAGGGATATTATATAGTTAGGCGCTCTTCTAGCTACTACTATATCTAGGGGGGTATATTATAATACCTTTAGTATCGCCCGTTCCTAGTGTAATATATAACCCGAAGGCAGCTCTAGAACTACTTTCTTCTAAGGGCTATTCCTCTAACCTTAGTTATAAATAACCACGTTATAGCTACTCTTATTATAATAGAACAAGCTCTTTAGTAACTATAAATATGGCCCTATAGGACGTTTCTTAATAACTGGGTTCTCTGCTAAGAATTTAACTGCCCTTGTGCTAGCCTTTATCGAGGAAATCCAGGTCCTCAGGGGCTGGCTGCATAGTTTGGCTAAATCGGGAGAGGTTCTCAAGATGCAGGACCAAGCCATGAAAACTGCTATCGACGTCATTGTGCGAGCCATTCTATAAGTTGTTTTTCTTGTGCTCCCTATTCTCTTTACCTTTGTCCTCTCGTCTCATATGTCCTGACCTTTTATCTGAACATTCTGATAAGCCGTTTCGGCAGCTTGTTTGGCTCAGCTAACTCACCACAGGGGTGTCCGACTTCACTTCAACTCTCTCGCGATCAAAGCCTTCGTCAGCGAGATGCAATCTTCGGCAAAGTCTACTGATCAACCCATCAACGTGAACACCCGCTCCGTCGACGTGGCAATTTCGCAATTGAAGATATTCTTCCTCGCTGGACATGATACGACAGCCAGAGCGCTTTGCTCTGCGTGTCACTTGCTCTACAAGAATCCTCATATTCTTGCTGCGATGAGGGAAGAACATGACCAAGTCTTCGGCACCGACCCTACCACTGCAGGAGACCATACAGCTGCCAACCCGCAGCTGCTTAACCATTTGCCCTACACATCAGCTGTAATCAAGAAAACGCTACGACACTACCCTCCCGTCGGAACAGTACGTCGAGGTCAGCCTGGCTTCTTTCTCACGCAGCCGGAGACAGGACAGCGATCCTCGATTGAGGGTTTCCTGGTTTTGAGCTGCAGTTTCACGGAGCACCGGATGGAGCAATATTTTCCGCGACCCCAAGAGTTCGTACCCGAGACATGGCTGGCTCGAGAAGGAGGGAGGCCCGCTTTATATCAGGAAAAACGCCTTCCGGCCGTCTGGACTGGGGCCCCGTGGATGTATTGGCCAGGAACTGTCCCAACTGGAACTGCGCGCTATATTGGTCATGCTCATGAGAGAGCTCGATACTGAAACTGCGTACGATGACGACGCGCCGCAGGTCCTGGGCGAGAAGGCATATCAGCTCAGGATACCGGGAGAAGTCACAGGACATCCAAAAGACGGAGTTCCCATACGTGTGAAAGTACGGGATTGGAGGACACATTTGTCTTAGACTGAGCAATCATCTCGTCTCGCTCGTCAAACTGCATAGTTAATTCTGTGCATTTGATTCACGGGTTAAGTTGATTTCCACGTTTGCCCTGCAGGAGCGTCAGCATAAGATGTGGGTTTTGCGTTAATTCGAGTGGCCAGACTGGCTGGCTGTCATCTCATTGGCAGTTGGGATGTATGTTTGAAGCTGCACCTGGAAACCAAGTCCTCCTGAATCCCAGCGAAAGCATGGCAAAGTCACTGTTATCGAAGGGTACATAATCACACGCTTTCTGTACGTTCTTGTGATAATCTCCACCACTGTGTACAAGGGCTTCAGCAAATGAAACTGCTGTCGAAGTTCTTTGTCCATCACTTCGTGATCACATCCCACTTCCCACACCTAAACCAGGAACAGTGCAAAACGCCGAAGCGCCTGCTTTCCAACATCAGAAGCATCCACTATCGGCAGAACAAGAACAACAGATAGTAGACTGGATATCGAAGGAACGGTCCTCAGGCACTGTGGTCCGGAACGAGCTCATCTCTTGGTTTGCCCAGCGTCTCGCCCAACGCGACGGCGTCGAGGAAAGATTGGGCTCCGGTTTTGCCCATGATGTCCTCGAGCATCCAGGCCTCGCAAAGAAGCTGGTGATCCCGCTACATCCCAGTCACGAGAAACCCGCAATCACAACGACGCGTCGCGGCGGACTCGAACGGCTGAAGGCTATGAGGGAGCAAGATCGCATCTAGGCGCTCTTTGGCCACTCCCTCCCGCCTCGGCGCCAGCCTGCTCCCTACCTGGAAGGCGACATTCTCTGTCGCTGCAATCATCGCTACCTTGTGCGGCACGGAGATAACGTGACGAAATACACGACGTTCCCTGTTGGCTTGGGCGCAAAAGATCATCCCAATGAGACGCAAGTGCTGCGCTTCGTCAAGGAGCACACAACGATTCCGGTCCCTGAGGTCATTAGCAGCGATTGGGATCACCATGGAATACATCGAGGGCCAAACACTGCAGCAGGCGTGGCCGGTGCTAACACCGGGCCAGCGGTCCGACATCTTGGCCGAGCTCAGTGGCTACATGGCACAGATGCGTGCCTTAAGTGGCATCCACATCGGCCGTCTCGACGGGCATGTCTTCGTAGTCCCAAGCATCCTGACGCGCTTGGGAGGTCTATTCAGCACCCTTACTGAGTTCTATGATTGACTCGTATAGCCGCACAGGCGGTTGCAAGCGGACTTAATTTACTGGCACCAGATCACGACACAGCTTGGCGCCGAGCATCCTATCGTCTTCACGCACGGGGACATTGCCTCGCGCAACATCCTGGTGCGCAACGGCCACATAGTAGCCCTTTTGGATTGGGAATTCGCAGGATGGTACCCCGAGTACTGGGAATACGTGTTTGCACTGCGTAGGGTGGACAACCTTGACTGGGAGACTCTGGGTAGCCATGGCTCATCCCTTTTTACAAAGCGCTTTGATCTAGAGTACATTCTTGTAAAATTCATCCTCAACATCTCCTGATGACAGCCAAGTCAAATCAACCAACAGCTCTATCAAGCAACTTGTCCATGAGTTCCCCCTCAACCAAACTGAACCACTCCTTCGTTTGCAGTCCGTGGGACATAATATCTTCTAAAGCCTCAAGCACAAAATGCTGGCAGTTCCACCCGCTGTCTTCCTCACGGCCTTCCACCAAAATAGACGCTGCTATATCCGCCGGTAACATCTCTTGACCCCGTCGTACTTGCAAAGGCCCGGCTTTAACGTGGGCAATGTAGGTTTCACTCATCATCCAATCAATCGTCTTATGAATTCGGTCGACCTTCCAAGGATCATTTTCGTCCATCCGTTGCGCATGGACAGTCTCATGTAGCTTTGGGTCATCGGGAGATGAAAGGTAAACGAGAACGTGACGCTGGTGATATGCGTCAGGCTGTCCACGAAATATAAATATGGTAAGATAGACTATCGATTGAGACATTTGATTTTTGTTCTTTGTCGACGTTATTGCTGAAGATGTTGCGGACGAGAGATAAGAGCAGGTGAATATGATGAATATGATCGCCGTGGGCAGTGATACCAATGCATACAGGAAGCTTGGATTTGAAGGAAGCCAGAAGACGGGTCAATCTCAGAGATAAATGTCATTGAACAAGAACTGTTACCGATGTCAATTGCTGATGTTCGCGACCGGAGCTATTGAGACCGATTAGAGTCAGTGCCAAGTCGAGTACTTTGCGGGCGCTTAACAAAGAGATTAAACAACGTCAACGACAATGGGGTGCTTAACCCACTTGGCAACGCCCGAAATGCTAGTGCAGGGATTTTTGTGATTAATACGATAACTCATACCTCCCGTCAGAGCTCAGTGAGAATATTAGGCACGATATGGGAAGCCATGGCGAGGAAATGGAAAGTACGCGAGATGTAAGACAAGCTGTAAGAAGCCCTCACTTAGCTGTAACAGAAAACCGATGTTATCTCGTAGAGTCGGATTTCACTATATCGCCAACCGCTTCTAGGTGCGGTCTCTCATGATCATGTTAAGGAGACCAGGCTTCGAAGAGCCGTTGGCTGTGCCAAGTTATTGGACATTCCCCACGAGGCGGATCATGATGAAGCCCTGAGACATAGCATCTAGATCGTTAATGATCCAGAAACCAGTGAACGTATAGATAAATAGAAAGACATAGACTCTTGAGTACTAGACCGCAGAAAAGCCCAAATCGACATTCTCAATCTAGAATACACATGACTATCTCCACGCGCTCTTTATACTCTATCAAAGTCAGGATAACTGAATAGTATTTTCTACTGAACGAGGATATTCTTTAGACATACTGACCCGATCTAAGACCTGCTCAGTACCTACCAGCTACAAATCGCAGCAGCCCAATCAAACAGGTCGAATCCAAGGGAAGGATTTGAATATTTGGCTAATATACGAGGGTATGATTAAGTATTTTGCAATTATCTAATTCATTTAGTACAGATGCCTAAGTAGAAAGTTAAGGCCAATAAAGAAAAAGAGCTCGGTCTACTGAAACAGCGAATTCGCTAGGGGCGTCAGTAGCAGAAGACAGCGTAAGTGAGATGCCACCTCATGACCTTCTGGGTCATTCAAATGCAGTCCTTCTGGGTCATGCAAATGCAGTCCTTCTGGGTCATGCAAATGCAGTCCTTCAGGGCTCGCAATCAGGAACAATTCATAATCAGATAGAATTCAGAATTAGAGGTCCGGGATCGAATTCGTGTTCTCTTCTCATGGTTTTATGCAACCGCCTCGAGACGCAGAATCTACAACCATGTGCTGCTGACCGGCATCTTAACCTGCTTCCCCAGTTTTGCTCTCTCCTGCTACAGCCACGCTCTCGTCTTAATTTTTCCATGTGTAATCTGGCCCCTCTCGAGACGAGCGTGGCACAATTATTCATTCAGCACCGTTCTCACGTCTCTAAAGAACCGCCTAAACACCTTCGAAGCACCATCCCATTAACATCACTTAATTGACTTATCCGGGAGGTACGCTTTGCAATGATTAGACACCAGTGAGGACGCCCAAGCACCATAGAATCCGTCATCTGTGGTCTGATTGAAGACGTTGACGAGTTCGGTTCTAGCAAGTCAATCTCATTAACATTGGTGAAGAAAAGGTTTGATGGTCAGCACGTGTTTTCCCACATGGTGCAGGGTGCAGGAGACTTAGCTTATCTGTTCGCCTACTTGTCAGTTTCATTTCTATAAGCTTTGGAGGCGGAACTCTGGAAGGTGATCGGAATCACCAGGTCTCGTCGTCACTGCCATGCGCTTAAAGCTCAATTGTGGCTATTCGATTAGGCTTAATGATCAAGCTCACGTCTCATTTGGGTCCAATCTGTCACATGGCACAGGTAGTAGCAGGTTGATGATGCGGAAATGGGTATCTTGATTCCTGAAATCGGAGCATCCAAACGCCTCATATCTATGGCTCCTCCTTTCGTCGACTTTTCCCGTGGTCTTTTTCTCCGTTCTGCGTGACCCGTAAACTCGATTCCCTTTAAGACGCTCGTACTCGAAATGTTGGATGCTTCTGTTGTCCGCCATTGGGAATAATAAAACAAGCTCGCCTGATCAAAACGCCTCGCCAATGCTCCATCATATGATATCACGGCAGAATACAATGAGCTGGGCCATACACAGTAAAACTTCCCTTCTTTCATCATTCTCCCATCATCCACTCTCCTCGCGACCACTGCTGTAGCCGCTCTCTGCGCCGCCAGCGGTCGCGACAGAACTACCGGTGGCAAGAGGCAGCTCAGCGCTCAAGCTTTTGCTGCGGCTTCGTGCCGTGCCAGCTGCTGCAACTGCGCTACGGCTGGCGCGGCGAAGACCAGCCTGTGGTACCGGGATCCTGATTTGCTCGCTAATAGCATCTTCGACATCTTCGCCAGGTTCATCACCGTCATCAGGCTCTTCACCCTCTTCGTCTCCACTCGTCATCTCTTCGTCATCGGGGTAAGTATCCTCGAAGACGTGAAGAAACGCGCGATTGACCACGGGCGCCCTAGATTCGTCGTCCAAATCCGACTCACATTCGGACTCATCTGAATCATCCGAGTCACTGTCGAATGCGTAGTACATGCCCGGAGGAGGCAATGGCGCAGGATCTAGCTTCTTGACAGCTTTGGATGTGTACTGAATATTGATGCGGGATGATAACTTCCTTTTCAATTGGGACTGGGAAAGCCCCTTTGAAGTAGAATTCATCGGCGTCCCTATCTTTTTTATCAAGCCGGGTACATCGTCCGCCTGTAGCTGATATGTGATTGTCGCAGCATCCTTCTTGGGACGCTTAGTGGTGGCGAGGACCATAAAGTGATCATCAGGTATCACCCCACCAAGTCCAGACGCATCAAGTGTACTGCGTGGCATACTTTGTGTCGCATTCGACCACGGAAAACTCGCCTCGATGTCGATTGGCGCGTCGTCAGACCCACTGTCGATGTCGACATCCCTACTAGGCCCTGTAGTCCCGTCGCTCAGAGGCCTGTAGGGCAGTGCAGAACCTGATGCAGTGCGATGAGGTGGTTCGGGACGAAGGAAGTCGGCGCCCGTGGAGAGTTGTTGCTCGTGGCCGTCAGAGGTCAAGTAGGATGAAGGCGATGCGTCGCCTGGGTCCCCCGAGAGGTCAGTGCAGAAAGGAGCACCACTGTAGTAGATGATGACACCGTCCAGGCGCTTTCTCTTGCGGCGGTACGATCCAGATCCCGTCTCGCCCCATCGGGACTCCCCGTTGCTGTTATCTTCGGCAGCACCAAAGGATGAGCCGGTATCGTCCAAAGAGGTCTGCTCTGCTGAGAATGACTGGTGTATGAAAAGCGGCTTGTAGTGAAAGCTGTCGGCAGACGACATATGATCCATTTTAGACCGGTCTGACGTGTTCTTAGTCGAGGAGGAGAATTGGCCGCTCTTTGACGTTTGCAATGTCTTCCGCTTCTTGCGTGCCCCATCTTCCTCAACACCCTCAGATTCATCTGATCGGCTCATCTGAGACGTGTCGCCAGAGCTGTCACTGCTGAATTTAGTACCTTCGGTTCCACCGCGCCATCGGATCTTGCGACCGTCCTGAGAGAGTTGAAACTTGGTGCTCTTCTCGGAAACAGCACTCCGAATGTAATCGGGTGCCACATTCAGCATGTGCAGCTGAGCCATGTTGCACAACAAATTCAGGTAAACCCAGCCATCGGCATCAGGCGCAACATCGTCGTGAGTGGCAAGGGCTGTCAAGTGAGGAGGTGCTAATCCCAAATGGCGGATGTAGTCCATATTTTCGGTCGGATTTTGCAAGCGATCCGGATCGAGGTCCCGGGGTCGGGTGGGGCGTTGCTCCGGTGGTGGAGCGTCCGGCGGCGAGGTACTGACCTCAATGGTAGCTGAATTGCCTCCAGAGTCTGGTTGTTCATTCGAGTTGGTGGCTGAGTTGGTATCTTTCGTTTGGCTCTTCTTACCTTCCGATGCCAGAATTCGCGCCTCGCGAGATGGCTCATTTTGCGCCATAGACATATTGAGGGGTGGTCCATGGTTTATGGTGGTGTTTCCAGTCGAAGGTTCCACCATGATCGGAGCCATTGGTGCAATATATGCGGCAGACTTGGGTTGATGCCGGGTAAGATTCCGACCGGTTATTCTTCCCGTGAAAATCTGCTCCAGTCGTCGCACGATGAGCTTTTTCTTGTCTTTGTCGGTCATGACCATGTGTCGTGGGTACAAGCCCTCCGGGATATCTTTCAGGTAGTTTTGCACCTTTTGCTCTGAGGACCTGGCCCGTGAGATAGCTGATGATCGTGCAAGAGAGGTGCCAGAGGAATTAGCGGCCGTTGACATAGATGCGTATGCAGAGTCAACCGGCCTAGAGTGAGAGCCCGATGAAGACGAAGCGTGCTTGGAGATCGACCGTGACCCAGAATCAAGGCGGCTCATGTGCCTCGACTTCTTGCGTGCTGACGACGGCTCAGCACTTGGAGTACTGCTCTCCAATCCAGATGCGAAGTCGCATAACGTGCTCTCCAGCTCCCTCTTCTTGCGCTTCGGTAGACCATGGACCTTGATTTCGAATAGCTTGTCTCTCCTCAACATCTCCGGGCCCTTCTGCTTATACCGCTTTAACTCATCCTTCAACCTCTTGATCTCGACTGTCAAGTCGTCGATGACACTTCGGTAGTCATCAGCGCTGCTGCTGTGGGTGGCGCTGGGTTTCATTGTGCCCGTGACTGGCGGCTTGAGTAGGTGCTGGGGATAGCTCGTGGGTTTGACCATATCCTCGTTTGATGAATCACTCTCCTTTTGGAAGAATGGCGGGTCAACTGAGCAAGAGTATTAGACGCGGTTCCACAAATTCAATCCAGCTGTCACTTGCCATCCATTGCATGTGAGTACTCCGCAGACGGGTTCTCATTATTCTGGTCAAACCATTTCTTTGGGTCGCTGGGGCCGGTGTTGTGGCTCTCGCCAGATGACTGTTGTCTGGGCGATGAAGAGGAGCCAGAACTGGTAGCGGCGGCGGCGCGTGAAGAGGCTGGCTTTTCACTCGCATTACGGGCAAGACGGTGGTGTAGTAGAGTTACCGAGTGCTCGGGAGAGGTTCGTCGAGGGAGTGGATGGCCTTTCGGCGACGTCGGCGGTTGGGTACCGTGTGATGTTTGAACTTCGGGCATGATGGAAGCATATAGTCGTCGGTGCTGAAGATCTAGTAATGGTGAAAGGTTGCTGCTGTTAATGCGAGAAGCACTATAGCGGCAACATGGATTTGGTGGTGTATTGGTAGTCGTAGTGGTAGACGTTTTGTCGGTTGGGCCACTTTGGTAAGTGGAATACGATATGGAGTCTTTTTGGTGAAGGCCTGTTTCTCTTCTGAATTGATGTGTTATTAGTGTCTAGAATTCTAAGCAGGCCAACATGCGTTAAAAGTGCCTGGTGTAATTGAGGTTGAAGGCTGTACATGTCACGGACCGATATGGGCTGTGATTGGCTGGAACATCGATCGATCGATCGAAGGTTTGGAGTCAGGTATGACGACAGCCTTCGGCAGAAGTCGACACTGTGAGAGGGTAGCACCTACAGTATTGGCAGAAACACGCGCCCCAAAGACTGCTAAAACCGACTCAAAAACCCCGGGGTGCGACGCTTCGTAACATGAGGTTTCCAAAAACTGGGCTGAGGGTGGTTAGAGCTGGTAACGGCAGCAATATCAACCGTGAGGATTGAGCGCGATAACGATGAGTTGGGTTCGGCAAAGGGAAGGCCACAGAGGCCGCAGCCTTCAAGACGTTCGCGGTCGAGTTTCGATGAGTCGGGAAAATAACAAATAACAGATAACAATGGCGGCGTGAGAAGGCTGTCAACAATTATGAGGCGCCAGGTGGATAACGTGGTGGGGTTCGAAGCGAAGAAAATCGTCCTCGCGTCCGGTGATTTGGAGGGAAGCCAAGATCAAGGTGTGAGGGCGGCCATGCCCTAGCAGGCGGACAACTTCGTGTACAAATGAGAGGGAAACGCTGGCTGAAAGACACGAGGTTGAGTGCGAAGATTCTGGCTCGAGAAGATGCTGGAATAGGCTGGGCGCGAGAGAATCCTCGCTTTTCTCGCGATGGTTGAATTGAGGTGGGCGGATTCCTGGTAGGTGGACCGTTCGTTGGTGATGGTGGCCGTGTTGTGGACGTGTGGTTACCGGTTAGACAGGCAGATTTGGGTGCATATGTTGCAACGGTCGCTGAGTTGGTCGGTTATTTGAATGGGAGAATCCAAGTCGGCCGATGCGAATTTGGTTCTCTTGAACAGTAAAAATCGAAAATGTCGACCGGCGCACGGCAAAACCGAATACTTGGAAAAGGGCAATAGAAAGGTCACATCTAGTCTTGGGGATGAGATGGGAGTTGGACCCCACGCCCCCTCCGACGAACAACAAAATCGGTCAATATTTGGCCAATCTGTGTTGGGTCAAAGGCAAGGGAAAAGGAGCTTGGATGGGCTCTGCGGCTTGGAACAGCGAGCGAGCGAAGAACGGCACACCCTCAAGCCGGGACTATTCACGCGAGGTTACTGGCGACTCTTGGGGTCCTGGGGGGGTGTGAGGAGGCAAGGGCCCAAGGGGACAACCACGGCAACCTCGAGCTCACCTACCTATCTACCCAGGCACACGCCCGAGGGCACGCAGCAAGAGCAGGATTACGGGCCAGAAAGCAAAGGTCAACGAGGTCGAGTTCAAGATTGCGAAACGTTTCGAGAGGTCTGGCCAGTTCCCCACGCGCAGGTGGCAGGTGCGGCCCCACACAAGCTCGCGAGCTCTTTGGTCTGATCTCCAGATCCTGGCAGGGTTCTAGGGATCGAGAGTCAATCGAAGAGGAAAGTGGGGCGACTCGTCCGAGGGAGTGGCTGCCTCTGGGGGTGTATTTTGGACGTTGGCGCGGCACGTACCTGCTACTCTGACTCTCACTCACACACACTGCCACTCATTCAGAGTGGGAGGCATGGACGCAGTCTAGGCCTCCAGGTAGGTCGGATTGTGTGTTTCTCCTTACGAATTGACAACCAATTCATCCATAGCTAGGTAGCTACCATCGCTGCCAGCATTCTACGCCGATTTAGATGGAACACGGCAGGACCTGACCGTGCTGACCTACCTTTTCTTTGCCCTTCCTAAGGTACAAACCTAGAACATGCGACCGACCCATCATCACCTTAGCAATGGAGATCAATGCTAACATAACGCGATTCGCGATGCTGTGCCATGCTATGCCATGCCCGCACTTTCATCGTCGCGTGCACCCGTTGTAATTGCGGTGGCAAATTGTCAATCCTCTCTCTCCTCCCAGTCCCAGCCCGCGAAGAACCTCAACCCATCTGCGCCGACCAAACCCTTGCTCGCTTATCCAGCGTTAGCCTCCACGGCTTGACCTGGCCTCCATTTGCTTGTCAGTTCCGAGTGCTTTTCGCCACCCAGCCATGTTCAGCCCCATTGTCAGTTCATTCTTACTTGTCTTGCTGATGCACCCGGTCGCCCAAGCCATGTGTCCACGAACAGACCGCGAACTTTGGGTGGGCTTCAGATTTTCTCATCCAATCATTGAACCGGTTTGCTTGAAAAGTCTCGACGGCCGATCACTTGCTTTGGGCGGTTAAGGCTGTGTGCATGCACCCCAAACCGCCCTCTCACAGATCCCAAACCACCAACTTGCTTGCTGTCTGCAGCATTCATTCGACACGTCGTGGATCAGTTGGTTTGATGAATGGGCTGCGTTCCTAAGATTCCTTTCACTGAAACCGAGACAGCGACGGAGACAGGCTGAGGTAGCTTCCAGTGACCATCTTCTCCGCCTTCGAAACCGTCCCATATCAATTAGGACTAGTGCATGCTTACGTCACATGAATCCTACTGCAACTGGGACTCCATCTCCTCCGAATCGTACATTACGGCGGCCATCCGACAATCAATCTCTCCATCTACTTCACAGTACGACTGCACTCTGGCTAGCTTGTAACCGAACTTCGGCAGTCTGTCCAATGCTCCCTTCCTAAGTCCACACTACAACGTGTTGCGACTCGCGAGTGCATAGCTGAGGTGGTTGGTAGTTGTGAATTCGTCAGCGGAGAATCCCCGAGTTACGGGGCCATCCTCTGCAGCCGATCCCAAACCCTGCCGGCTGGCTCTCGGGCCGCAATACGAACCGGCACCTCACAGCGAATCCGTAATCCCAAGATCTCGGTTTTGCCGTGTCATCGAGGCGTTAGACACCCGGCTACCACTCACTGCACAACTGCGCAGCATTATCTGGCCGCTTCTTCGCCAGCATTCGAATAATTGTAGGCTGAGGAAGCATAGCGCGCGCATACCAATTTCATGCCAGCCCTCATCGCCGATGACTTCGTTCCACGAAAAACTTCGCAGTTCCAGGGACGCTCTCTCCCAACCACGAATCCTACAACCAACAACAATATACGCGCCCGAGCCAACTTACACGAAGCCACCATCAGCTCACCGCGCATCGCGAACCAACGCAATTTTCTAAACAGTGTTTCTCCCCCGTTTAGCAAATGTGAGTCTCTAGTTTGTCGTTCGTCTTTCTCAGCAAACCCCCCTAAGGACCTTTCACACGGTATCTTCAGCCTCCAAGAGTTCCCGTCATGGCGAGCCTGACTACCTACTTTCTTGCGTTTCCGAAAAGCCAATCAACGCCTTCGGAACCATGTCCGCGCCAAGCCGACCGTCTCCAATCTCGATGATTGGATGCACTGTTCCCTCTCTCCCACAAGCAACTTGATCCGCAGGCCAACCCTAGCACTTGGAGACGTCACCGTCTGACTACGTATACCTACCCAGGGATTCTAAACGTTAGTTTATTACTTCGCCCTACCACACTTATTACTTCTATATCTAATTAGCGAAATTTTAGCTAAAGTACCCTATAGCTATTTCTTATAATAAGTAACCTTTTTTTACTATTTCGTTATATTTCCCCTCTTACCTTTTAAAGTTAGTAATACTATAAGTATAGCGCTATTACTAACTACCTCTTTTTTACTTATAATAATAATAACTTACCTCGCAATACCCTTACCTAACTACCTCGCCTGCTATTATATATCTATATATAACTAGTATATTATGCTATAAGGCCCTGCTTATAATACTATCCTACCTAATTAGTATAGCTAAAAAATTAATACTAGTATTAGTACCTTAAAAGTAGCCTTTTTTAGCAGTATAGGAAGTACTAATACTAGCGATTATTTGCTCTATATAGTTAGTATAGGACTGCGCTAACGTTTAGAATCCCTGGGTAGGTATAATTGCTAAGGATAGCAAATTATCATAGGGGGGTCATTAGTCTAACCAGTCAATGGCGCGGTGGCAAGGTGCAGCGCCGGGACAGAGAGATTTCCGCCTCCCCTTCGGCGTGTTAGAGGGATACGCACTATACCTACCCAGGGATTCTAAACGTTAGCGCAGTCCTATACTAACTATATAGAGCAAATAATCGCTAGTATTAGTACTTCCTATACTGCTAAAAAAGGCTACTTTTAAGGTACTAATACTAGTATTAATTTTTTAGCTATACTAATTAAATAAGATAGTATTAGAAGGAGGGCCTTATAGCGTAGTACGCTAGTTATATATAGATATATAATAATAGGCGAGGTAGTTAGGTAAGGGTATTACGAGGTAAGTTATTATTATTATAAGTAAAAAAGAGGTAGTTAGTAATAGCGCTATACTTATAGTATTACTAACTTTAAAAGGTAAGGGGAAATATAATAAAATAGTAAAAAAAGGTTACTTATTATAAAAAAATAGCTATAGGGTATTTTAGCTAAAATTTTGCTAATTCGATATAGAAGTAGTAAGTGTGGTAGGGCGAAGTAATAAACTAACGTTTAGAATCCCTGGGTAGGTATACTCCGCAGATAGTATTCAGGAACACACCCTGGTCACCGCCGTGGTTTTCTCAGGGTCCTCGCGCGGGCAGAAAAAAATCTATCCGTTTCTATGAGGTACGATTATGACGAAAACCAAGGCACGCTTGCATATCTCTAATGAATCCCGGATCCTTTGGCAAGATTCGGCCAGTTATCGGCTTGCGTGACGAAATCGGCGAAAGGGGGGCTTTAGAGGCTGTATCGATAATTCGATATGGAGTTGCTGAAATGCCTCAGGTCAGGAGGGGAGGTCCTCCGACGGCGATGGGGCCGTCGCTGATGATCGGCGAGGTGTTTGGACGTTCGGGCACTGCCGAAAAGAAAGGAATGAGCGGCCCGCCTTGTGGAGTAGGTCCGCTTCATGTCTCCGTCTGGGAGCGCCGGAGCCGGCCTCCGGTCATCATTCCCGCGAAGCGACGCTAAGCGATTTTCAGCCAATCAGCCACCACCGCTCTCAACTCCGAATTAAGGTTCGCACCCTCGATCTCTGCGAGCCGCGTCGTTAGCGTGGATCGGGAGCACAGAAGACCCTTCGTGCATTTCACAACGCCGCATCCACGTCTCCCAAAGCAATCCCCCAGCGGACCTTGATCGCCTTTCTCAACCACTTGTCATGTACAATGGGTCGTATTTGACAAATTCGCGATCTGGACCATCCTGCGTAATTCACCAGATTCCCATTCGTGTGGCGACGTTTTCGCATCCCAGGGTAATGCGGATCCCCCCTAGTCAACTCTGCCATACCACCAAACCGATCCTTGTGGAGCAAGCCATCCAGAGCGTCGGGTACGCACGACGTGGAGGGGAGTGTTCAGAGATGCTGCACGCCATCAGATATGCGGCGAGGGGGGCAGAATGTTGAGAAACGTCCTATAGGGCCACATTTATAGTTACTAAAGAGCTTAATCTATTATAACAAGAGTAGCTATAACGTGGTCGCTTATAACTATAGTTAGAGGAACGACCCCTAGAAAAAGGTCGCTCTAGAGCTAATATTAGTTATATACTACGTTAGGAACGGGCGATACTAAAGGTATTATAATATACCCTCCTAGACGTAGCTATAGCTAGAAAAGCGCCTAACTATATAGTATCCCTTAAAATACTTAAATATAAAGTAATATATTAATAAATAACCTATTAATAAGCCTATTAATAAAAGAGATAATAAAGTAAAGTTATTTATATTAGGTATAAGTAAAGCGTAAATAGTTATAGTTTTCTACTTTTATAACTATTATTATTATTATTATAATACCCTTTATTTACTAACTCTTACTAATAGTAGTAGAATCTATTATCTCTTATTAGCTTAGGTAGGGTAGCTACTATTATATTAATTCTAAATAAAATA
>JAVHLU010001775.1:0-25497 GCA_036785755.1 Colletotrichum ledebouriae
GCTAGATACCTATATTATTAGTTATTAAGGTTACTAACTTCTATATACTATAGTTAGATCCCTTAGATACCTATATTCCCCTAATAGGTTCTAACTTATTAGCCTCTAGTTAGGTATTAGTTATAATTATCTAGTTTATAATATTCTTATTAGCTCTATAGTTAATAAGTATAATACTAGTCTTCTAGCTACCTATAACTTAGACCTATATTATTACTTTAATATAATATAGCTAGTCGATACCCTATTAAACTATATATATTATTACCTAGTCCTTCTCTAGTTATTTACTAGGGTAGGGTTTCTCTTTATAATAGGGGTAGCTATACTTCTTATAGTATAAGTACCTTAGCGCGATATAGCCTTTCCTTTTATAACTATAATAAATAATTTCCTTCTTAATATCCTATAGTAGGTCCTTAGTATCCTCTTAGTAGTTATTAGTATTATTATAATCCCTATAGGTCTATCCTTTTAAAGCCTTAGTTTAACCCTCCTAATAAAGGGTTTAGCCCTCTAGTTATTATCCCTTATTATTAGCCCCCTAGTCCCTTACTAGTATATTATATATCTATATATTAGCTATAAGCTTAGTATTTCTAGGTTAGTATTAAGATTAAGCTATAACTTTAGTAACCCGTTTGCTATAATATAATACTAGAGCTTAGGGTCTAGCCTCGCTACTATATTAGCTACGTAGATCTCCTCTAGTTATTAATAGGGGCTCTCTACCTCGATCCCTTTATAATAATTAATAAAGCTCTAGTATAATTATCCTAGTTATTAGTAGGTTTACTTAAGCTAGGTTTATATACTAAGGGTCCTAAACCCTATATTAGCTATATTATTAGTTAACTAGTCTTTTATTATTACCTAAGTTATATCTTTTACCTTATTACTATAGTTAATAGAGAGGTATAAGGTTTATTACTTTACTACTAATCCCTCTAAATACCTAGTAATAAATAATACCTTTTTTAAGTCTAATATAATCTTATTTATCTTAAATCGCGCGTTAAGGTTAAATATAAATTAATTAAAGTTAGTCTAAGTACCCTTCTTATACTTAAGTATTAGGAGGTACTTCCCCTAAAGCTCTAATTAATACTTCTTTAATTTATTACTAATAACTACTTAATAAGTAATAGGGTTACTTATTAGGGTTAATAGTTGGCTAGCTCTTAAGGCCTTAAGGTATTCCTATTTATACTTTAAGTACCCTTTCTTTTCTTCCTTCTTAATAAGCTAGTTTAATTTAACCTCTATTAATTAACTACCTAGTCCCCTATTAATACCTTTATTACTATTTTATTTAATAAGTATTTTATTTTATATTTAGCTATTTAGTTACTCCTAGCTAATAGGAGATCTTAATATAATATTATATTTATCTCCCTAGTAAACTTATAAATAAGTATTATCTTATTATATATTATATTACTTTAATAATCTATACTCCTATTAATATAAGTATAAGAGAAGAATATATTATAAATTAATATAATATAGATTAATAAAATTAATATAGCTAGGTATAGCTAAGGTTAAATATTCTTCTTTAGCCCTCTAGTTTTACTAAATAAGGGCTAAGAGGCTTATCTAATAGTTACCTAGTATTTCCCCCTATCTCCTAACTCCTATAGATTTCCCTACTTAGCCTACTAAGCCCTTTTCCCTATAATATTATCCTAGCTCGTGATAGTTTGTAAAGCATTTCCTGCGGCGTCCTGTTCACGGAATCCGGCGATCTATTGCTGTTCATGCCAATTCATTGCTGTTAATGCATGCCCACTACCCCCCCGCTTAAGCGATCCGAAAAGGGTTGCGCAAAAGTGAAGATCGGCTTCGGACCGGAAACCTGGCTCACCAGCGAGTCAGTTCACGCGCGGTGCGAGAGGCCTACGGAAACTTGTGCCGACCAGTGAGGGTCGGCATGCCATGCTCGAGAGTACTTGTCTGTAGGCTGTAGAGTAAAGGAGAAATATCAGATGAGACGACTGTATCACCGGGAGAATCTTTAGCCTTGAACATAGATCACGATTCGGCGAAGCTAAGGGGCGTTTCTACGACGGTAAAGGCGTACGGATGCCATAGGCTGGGAAGCATTTTGTTCTTCTGGTGCCTTTTCTGCTTCCGTGCTTGACAGTTGGGGATTTTCAGGCACTTGTGACGCTGCAGGGATGAGGCCGGCTCATCAAGTCCGTTTCTTTGCCAGCGTCGTGGTTGCGGTCTGACTCTCGAAACATTAGAATTTTCTGAATCTAAACATTGACAGAGCATCTAATAGAAATCGGGAATGAAATCCGGGACTTGAAACTGAGGCTCAAACTGCCTTCGCGCCATCCTGACGTCGTTGATGGTTTTACGGCACCGACGACGGCATCCACGATGCCATTCGAAATGTTATTCGGATTATTCCCTACAAACACATCAGTGGTGAGACTATGGCGAAATTGCAGTCTACTCTCCGATCTCCAGTTGCCTGCTAAATATGCTTTCTTCAAGATGTAGCGGCCTGTATTCGGCGGCGCACGTATCAACTTCATTGAGCCCGAGCATCTTACTGGTCTCCTTTCCAGTTAACTCCTATCTTCATGTCAGCGCCTCCTATTCCGCGAACAGGCCACCTCCACACTCCAAATAAGCTTCATCATTCTTTTCGAGTTGAGTCGGCCTATCTCTACGCCATCAACGGCCATGATTTCCTCTTCAGAAGCTCACAAGACCTCAGTCGATGGCCTACAAACGAAAGCGGCTTGCCTGCCGGGCGGATGAAGATTCTTCCTCAGCGACCGACCCCGGAATGCCCACCTTCCAGGGCCGCGCTTCTCCGCACTTCGCTATTGCCGGTGCATAGCTCATCCACGGAAGTCTACTTCGCCGTGGGGCAAGAAAAACATGCCAAGTCCTTCTCGGTTCGCATGTCCGGGCGTCGATGGGACTTGAATCAGGATGCCGTCCCTCCAAAACCAGCAGTACGCCACCAGATGGGATCGCCGAGGGAGGGAGGGATCACTGATGGGAAACGACTTCGTATCGCGTGTCGGAGCCCGTTGAGATATACGCTCGACGACATCGTTAAAGATTTGGCAGGGACTTGGACGCCGTTGCTGAGGTTGCAGTCACTTCCAGTATATAAGCACCATCGAACCCCCGACGACAGATGATCTTCCAGATGGATCTACTTGGCACCTGTCCACTCCAGCACCCCCTTTCCGAGATGAAGTCGTTGAATACCTCGGCAGCCCTGCTGCTCCCGGCGGCCCAGGTCGCGATGGCGGCTTTCGCCGACGACTGCGCCAACTTTGCCAAGTCCTTCACTCGTGAGAACACCACGGTCTGGTTCATCCACGTCGAGCCCGCCGGCACCAACCTCACCTTCCCCGAGCGCCACCCAACGTGCTTCGGCACCAGTCAGGTCGTGGATGTCGAGGTCTGCCGCGTCTCGATGCTGATCACCACCAGCGCAACCAGCAACATCAGTCTCGAGGCGTGGCTCCCTTCCAACTGGACCGGTCGTTTCCTGAGCACCGGTAACGCAGGAACTGGCGGTTGCATCCAGCATGAGGACATGGCCTACGCCACGTCTCAGGGGTTTGCAACTGTCGGCGCGAACAACGGCCACAACGGAACCATCGGTCAGCCCTTCTACAACAACCCGGGCGTTATTGAGGACTTTGCCTATCGCTCTTTGCACACTGGCGTCGTCGTCGGAAAGGATGTCACCAAGTCTTTCTACGGCAAGGAGCACACAAAGTCATACTGCCTCGCTTGCTCTACCGGAGGCAGACAGGGCTTCAAGGAGGCCCAGGACTTTCCCGACGACTTCGACGGCATCGTGGCCGGCGCCCCTGCCTTGGCGTTCAACAACCTTACCTCCTGGAGCGGCCACTTCTTCACTGCGACCGGAACCTCAAACTCGTCGACTTTCCTGTCCAAGGACCTCTGGGCCCTGGTCTTGAAGGACGTTCTCAGCCAGTGCGACGGGCTCGATGGCCACGTCGACGGCATCATCGAGGACCCCGACCTTTTGCCAGTACCGCCTCGAGGCTCTCATCTGCGGCAGTACCCAGAACGACAGCTGCTTGACCGGAACCCAGGCACAGACCGTCCGCACCGTCTTCTCCGACGTCTACGGCGTCGATGGATCCCTCGTCTACCCTCGTCTCCAGCCCGGTGCCGACTCGACCGGTCCCCTCCTGAGTGGCGCCGCTTTCCCCTACACCACCGACTGGTTCCGCTACGCCGTTCAAAACGATCCCAACTGGGACCCGGCCACCTTGTCCGTCAAGGACATGGCGGACGCCGCCCCAAAAAAAAACCCTTGAAAATCGAGACCTGGAAGGGCGACCTTTCCGGTGCCAGGGACCGCGGCGTCAAGATCGTCCACTACCACGGCCTGCAGGACCCCATCATCTCGAGCGACAACTCCGCCCGCTACTACAACCACGTCTCGCGCACCATGGGCCTCACCTCCGCCCAGCTCGACGACTTCTACCGCTACTTCCGCATCTCCGGCATGAACCACTGCGGCGGCGGGCCGGGCGCGACCTTCATCGGCAACAATCCCGCGGCCGTGGCCAGCTACGACCCCGAAGAGAACGTCCTCTCAGCCATCGTCCGCTGGGTTGAGCAGGGTGTCGCGCCCGAGGCCATTCTCGGGACTGCCTTTGTCAACGGCGCCAAGGAGAACGGAGTCGCTTTCACCAGGAAGCACTGCAAGTACCCCGCTCGCAACACGTACAAGAGCGGCGACCCCAAGTCCCCGGACGGCTGGACCTGCGTGTAAATAAGCTTATTTGGTTGTATCCATCTTCTATTGTACATAAGGTATTGACATAGCATTAGTCAAGTGTATAAATGCATAATCACGATCAACAAATATGTTGCTGTTTGAGAGTTCGTGCAATGATGTATACATAAACTCGTGGGCAGCGACCCAATTGTGTCTTCTCCGGCGATTGCGCAATCTTTTGCGGAGGCTCTGAGAAGACAAACAGGTCGAAGAGCTCAACGTCTGGCCTGCAAGCCTCAATGGGCCATCAAATCGTCGCTCTGAAGCAAATCGCCCATAACAGCCCCCGATTGGGATTCTGCCTCAAGGCACGACATTGCTTTCTCGCCGGGCACTCGTTATAAGAGAGCTCCTAGAAGTCATGTCACTGGTCGGGTTGCTTTATCGATCTTTGCGCCTCGGCAGGCTGCGAATCCACTTATCACAAGCCAGGATAATACCGGAGGGAAAAGGGCTTAGCAGGCTAAGTAGGGAAGTCTATAGGAGTTAGGAGATATAGGGAAGTACTAGGTAACCCCTAGATAAGCCCCCTAGCCCTTACTTAGTAAATAAGAGGGCTAGAGAAGAATATTTAACCCTAGCTATACCTAGCTATATTAACTTTATTACTCTATATTATATCTCTTTATAATATATTTTTCTCTTTTATTTATATTAATAAGGGTATAAACTATTAGAGTAGTATAATATATAATAATATAATATCTATCTATAGGTTTACTAGGGAAATAAATATAATATTACTATTAGGATCCCTTATTAGCTAGGAGTAACTAAATAGCTAAATATAAAATAAGACGCTTATTAAATAAAATAATAATAAGGGTATTAATAAGGGATTAGGTAGTTAATTAATAGAGGTTAAATTATTTTAGCTTATTAAAAAGGAAGGAAAAAAAGGGGTAGCTAAAGTATGGATAGGAATATCTTAAGGCCTTAAGGGCTAGCTAATTATTAACCCTAATAAGTAACCCTATGATTTACTAAGTAATTATTAGTAATAAATTAAAAAAGTACTAATTAGAGCTTTAAGAGAAGTACCTCCTAATGCTTAAGTATAAAGGGGGTACCTAGAATAATTTTAATCTTAATATATAATATATAATAAATAAGATGATATTAGACCTTAAAAAGGTGCTATTTATTACTAGGTACTTAGAGCGATTAATAGCAAAGTAAGAGACCTTATACCTCTCGATTAACTATAGTAATAAGGTAAAAGATAGTACTTAGGTAATAATAAAGGACTAGTTAACTAATAGTATAGCTAATATAAGGTCTAGGACCCTTAGTATATAAACCTAGCTTAAATAAGATTACTAGTAACTAGGATAATTATACTAAAGCTTTATTAATTACTATAAAAGAATTAAGGCGGAGAGCCCCTATTAATAACTAGAGGAGATCTAGGTAGCTAATATAGTAGCTAGGCTAGACCCTAAGCTCTAGTACTATATTATAGTAAATAGATTACTAAAGTCATAACTTAACCTTAATACTAGGGCTAGAAACGCTAAACTTATAGTTAATATATAGATATATAATATATTAGTAAGGGACTAGGGGGCTAATAATAAGGGATAATAACTAGAGAGCTAAACTATTAATTTAAGAGGGATAAACTAAGGCCCTAAAGGGATAGACCTATAGGAATTATAATAATACTAATAACTACTAAGAGGATACTAAGGACTAACTATAGGATATTAAGAAGGAAACTATCTATTATAATTATAAGAGGAAAGGCTATATTATACTAAAGTACTTATATTATAAGAAGTATAGCTACCCTTATTATAAAAGAAAACCCTATTTTAATAAATACCTAGAGGAGGACTAAGTAGTAATATATATAGTTTAATAAAATAGTAACTAGCTAAGTTATATTAAAGCAATAATATAATTCTAACTTATAAGTAGCTAGAAAACTAGTATTATACTTATTAACTATAAAGTAGATAAGAATATTATAAACTAGAGGATTATAGTTAATACCTAACTAGAGGCTAATAATTTAGAACCTATTAGGGGAATATAAGTTTCTAAGGGACCTAACTATAATACATAAAAGTTAGTTATTTAAATAACTAATAATACAAGTATCTAATAGATAGCTTTATATAACGTTAGGATTAATAATAGTAATAGATATAATACTATCCTAGGGATCCCTTAATATATAGTAGAATACTCTAATCTTAATTAGAGGGAGTTAGGCTAGACTTTTCCCTTATATAAGAAGAGTATATACTTTATTATAACTAAGAAAGAATTTAGGTATATTAAAAATAAAGTAAGAGTAATACTTATTGGAGTATTATAAGTTAATTATATATTAATTACTAACTACTAAGAGGATATCTAAAACCTTAAGGATATTAAGGGGATTAAAATAAATATCCTACTAGAGTATTAGAACTTTAAAAAGGTATTTAATATTAACTTAATAAAAACTATACTAGAATTTAGAATTACTAGGAGCTATTTTATTAACCTAGAGCCTAGGATTAAGCCCCTATTTAAACTTATTTACTTATTAGCTAAAAAGGAGTTAAAAGAGTTAAGGGATTATATTTATAAAACTTTATAAAAGGGATAGATTTACTTACTAATAAGCCTAGTAGGGGTATTAATCTTATTTATTCTAAAGAAGGGAGGTAAGTTAAAGTTATATATAGATTACTAGGGGCTTAACTAAGTAATTACTAAGAGCTATACCCCTCTGCCTCTAATTAATAAGATCCTTAACTAGCTCTCTAGAGCTAAGTACTTTACTAAGCTTAATCTTAAGGATATATACTACTAAGTAAGGATTTAAGAGAGAGATAAGTAAAAAATAGTATTCTATATATAATATAGCTATTATAAATATTATATTATATTATTTAAGCTTATTAATATACCTACTACTTTTTAGATATTTATTAATACGTTGTTTATAAGCCTAGTTAATATTATTTATATTATATATTTCAATAATATCTTAATTTTTACTAATAATATAGACTCCTATATAGAGGCTATAAGATAGGTACTTACCTTATTAGAAGCTAATAGCCTCTATATAAACCCTAATAAGTATAGGTTTTATAAGGAGGAGATTAAATTCCTTAGGTTTATAGTTTTAATAAATAAAGTTATTATAAAATATAAGAGAGTCTAGTTAATAGCTAAGTAGCTAGTACTTATTATAATATAAGAGATTTAGTAATTTCTAGGACTTATAGGGTTCTATAGGAGATTTATTAAGAACTACTTTAAGATTTATAGCTTACTTACTAACTAATTTATTAATATAGCTAAGAGATAGCTAGTAATAACTAGGGAAGTACTAATTACTTTCTATTAGCTCTACGCTTTATTTATAGAAATACTTATATTATATTACTTCAATCCTATACTCCTAATCTAAGTTAAAACTAATATATTAGACTTTATAATAGGGGTAATACTAAACTAGTTAGAAAGGGATATATAGAGACTAGTAGTATTTATATCTTAGAAGCTTAAGGGCGTGTAATTATAATATAGTATATTAGAAATAAAGCTACTAGCTATTAGGGAGGTAGTAGTAAGATAGTAGTATTACTTACTTTACTCCTAGTATTATATCTAATTTATTACTAATTACTTAGGTTATTAATACCTTACTAATAAAAAGATACTTAGTAGCTACTAGGCTTAGCTATTATAAGATCTATTAATATTTAACTTTAAAATTAAATACTAGCTAGGTTATTATTACCTAGCTAATAGCTTATTATAGAGACCTAACTATACCCTAGAGGATATAGAAATTAATAAAGCTAGGGACTTACTCCTATAAGACTTCTTATAATATTTTAATAAGATTACTATTTAGAGGGTAGCTACTAGATAGTAATAAGGTATCTAACCATTTAATACCTCACTAGAATAACTTAAATCCTAGCTCTAGGAATAAGTTAAGAAGGCTTAATAAAAAGACCCTTTTATATTAATAAGGAGTAGGAATAATAAGGTATAAGGTAGTTATTAGATAATACTAATACCCTAACATACTAGGAGAGCTTATATATCTCTAATAACTACTTATTTTAAAATAAAGTTCTTAGAGCCTTTTATAATAAACTATGTAAAGGTTACTAAGGGATTACTAAGATATTAAAGAGAATTAGAAAATTATTCTTTTAGAATATATGAAAGAGAAATATAAAGGAATATATTAAGATATATATAACGTGCTAATATATAAAACTTAAATATTACCTTTTATGTAGTAAACTTTTACCCTTATTAGTACTTACCTAGCCCTTTTAATAGATATTAATTACTTTTATTATAAAACTGCTACTATTTCTTATAATAAGAAATAAGCTATATAATAATATTCTTATTATAATTAACTAGTTTATAAAATACTTCTTATATATCCTTACTAGGGAGTTAATTATTACTAATAAGTTAGCTATATTACTAACTAAATACGTCTTCCTTATATTTTGGCTCCTAGGGGCTAGTATATCTAATTAGGGATTGCTATTTACTAGTAACTTCTAGTCTAAAGTATACTACCTACTAGTTATTAAGATAAAGATTAGTACTACTTTTTATCCCTAAACTAATAGCTAAATAGAATACTAGAACTAGAGTATTAAGTACTCTTTAAGAGCTTTTTATAATATTAACTAGGATAACTAAGTAATATAGCTTAACCTAGGCTAATTTATTTATAATAACTCCTATTATAAAGCTACTAAGATATTACCTACTAAGCTATTAATAGGATATTCCCCTTATAAACCTAATAATATTAAACCTTAGTTAAAGATTTTAATCCTAGTAGTATATAAGAGAGTTTATAGCTTACTTACTTAGAGGTTAGCTATTACTAACTTACTTTAGAAGTATAATAAAATTTATAATAAGTTCTATAACTAGAGGAGGACCCCTATCATTTTTGCTATAGGAGATCTTATATTACCTTTAATAAAGAATATTAAATAGAGGTAGCCCTCTTATAAACTCTCTAATGAATATCTAGGCCTATTGAGAATCTAATAGGTAATTAATAAGAGATAAGTATATAAGCTATAGATTAATAAAAAGTACTAAATTTATAATATTTTTATACCTATATAATTAGAACCCTTTTTTAGCTTAGCTATTTTACTATAAGATATCCTAATTAATAATAATAATAATATCTATATAATAAACTATATTATTACCTATAGGGGCCCTAGATATAACTATTAGTACCTTATTGAGTAAAACGAATATACTAAACTAAATAATTTATAGGAGCTATAATGTAATATATTTATAGACCTATAAAATAATTATAAAGCCTATTTATAAGTAAACGTATATAGGACAAAATGCCTATATAGTATCTCCCGAATTGTGCCTGCGAACTGGGTGAATTTGTTGTAGTCTTTTTGCGAAGGGGCTGCGGCGTAATTCAGAACTCAATAAGTAAACGTATTATAGTCCCTATATAATTTAATAAGTAACTTAATAAGTAACTTAATAAGTAACTAATAGTTAGATAGAAATAGGGTATACTAGCTAGGTATTTTAATTTATTAGCTTAAAAGCCCTTAATAAAGCGAAAAGAGACTAGAAAAACGCCTAAAGGTAACTAAATACTACCTAGAGGTTATTAATAGCTTACTAGGGGTACTTTTAAAGATTTTATATTTACTAGGTATTAATACCCTCCCTATTAGGACTAATTATATTCCCCTTAGTATTATTATCTCCTAAAGAAATAGATAAAGTAATAAATAGGGTAATTAAAACCTTATAATACTACCTTAAGTTAGAAATACTAACTAGAGGAGTACTAATAAGGTAGTAATAGAGATTAAGTTAACTTATTACTTTATTATAAGCTTTATTTACCTCCTTAGTATACTTAGCTTATATATCCTATACCTCTAGCTACTTACTAGCTAGCTACTCTATCTCTAAGTAGTAATAATAAAGCTCCTTATATTATTTATATAATAACTTAGTTTATCTCTTAGCCTCCTTAGTAATATACTACTAATACCTAGCTATACTATCTAAGGTAACTACCTAGTAGGTCTTTATCTCTATAGAGATCTTAGCTTCCTTAGCCTTATATTTCTTAGGTATTATAAAAGCCTTATTCTTCTTAACTTAGAGGGCTTTCTTAACTATAAGCTACGTCGTAAGAATCTCCTCCTTAATATAATTAGATAGTATAATAAAATACTTAGGAAGTACTAAGGATATACCTTATTCTTAGTATATTATATCTAAAGGTTAGGCTTAGAATTAGCTTTATTTATAAGGCGCTGAATCTTATTAGTAATATTTATTATATAATAAGTAGCTTATAGTAAGTTAGTAAATAAAAAACAGGAAAATATTAAATAAAACTTATAATAATATAAGCCTTATTATTACTTATTTTAATATAATACTTATATTTAATAGAGGTATCTAAGAAATAAATAAAGTAGTAATAAGTTTAAAACCTAAAGCTAATAAGATATTAAATAAATAATAAGTAAATACTAAATAAGTACTAAATCAGAACTAGGAGCTTATTATTACTCTTAAAATGGAGAATTAAGCTTATAAAGAGCTTAATATAAGGGAGATACTCCTTAAGAGGCTTCTATTTTACTATTACTAAGAGGTATTAATAATAGGGGTACCCCTAGAGTATACCTATAGGAAGGAGGGGAGCTTTATTAATAGTATTAATAGTAGTAATAATAGAGGATAATATAATAATATATTTATTATATAGTAATTAAGATAAAGTTATTAGTAGGGGAGTAGGGGGCTAATATTAAGTTATTAATTATAATAATATTAGTATTATAAATCTAAAGAAGTAAGAAGGAGAGATTTTAATAAAGCGAAATTTTAAATAATATTTATATATTTTTAATTTAATATTAAAACTAGGCTTTTATATAGCTAAAAGGAGGATAATCTCTAGATTATTATATTATTTAGCTTTAGCTAACTTTACTAAGTATAGGGAGGTATTAGATAACTACTAGATAACTATTAGTAGCTTTTTATATTATAATAAAGACCTTTTTTACCCCTAGAGGGAGAATATCTTTATTACTCCTATAAAGGTATTAAAAATATAATAATAAGTAGAAAATATAATACTTCTAAGGGTAAATTTAAAATAACAAAAATAAGTTTAAATAATAATATATTTTAATATAACCTTATAAAAAAGGAGTAACTCTTATAAAAGAATTTAGCTATAGCTATTTAAATAACTACTAAGTAGTCCTAGACTTATTTAATAAAGCTATAAGATTAGCTAAAATATAAGAGTAGCTTTATTACTAGCTTACTATTCCTCTAAGCTATATATCCCTTAATACCTAAATATAAGAGCTATAAGAGTAGCTAGGGTAGAGGATAGGTATTTTATTATTAGTTAACTACTCCTCTAAGCTATTTAGCTATTTAAAAAAGAGTTATAGAATTAGAATAAGGGATATTAAATTCTAAACCTATAGAAACTAAGAAGTTATAAAGTTTTATAAGAAAATACTAAATACTCTTTAGATAACTATTAAATAAACTAGTTTAAGGATAGACTATTTTAAAAGGGGGGATTATATTATAAACTAGGATAATATTATAGGGAAAAGGGCTTAGTAAGCTAAGTAGGGAAGTCTATAGGAGTTAGGAGATATAAGGAGGTATTAAGTAACCCCTAGATAAGCCCCCTAGCCCTTATTAAGTAAACTAGAGGGCTAGAGAAGAAACTTTAACCCTAGCTATACCTAGCTATACTAACTCTATTACTCTGCACCGCGCCTCTCTATGACACTACTAATCTTATAAAGCCGAGGATCGTTGAAGGCATCCGCATCTCTCTGCAAGAGCGATCTCTTTGACCACGGAGCCCTGCTATGATTAAGCGCAAATGTACAAAACATGGATTAACAAGGGGTTATAACAACTCGAAAAAAGCTCTGGACATTAGGTGGCCGCACGCTTTGATTCGGCCTAGCCAGAGTGCAGGGATGATAAGAACTTTTCGGTATCCGTGTCCAACTTTCCGAGGAAGTGGTCCTCGGCCGGCTACCGATTGGAAGTTCCATTTCTAACTTCCCACGATTTCTTTTGCGGAACATCGCATCATTATCGCTTGGGGGAAAAAAGGTTTCTGTCTAGGGCCCTGGACATATTTGTCGAGAGACATCTCGGATGCCATTTACTCAGAGTCACAATCAAATTGTGATGCGTCACGTATTCGTTATCAAACTTGATCTTCTTCCACCGAGCAGCTTATGCGAGTGCAATTGAGCCAAATGGGACTAAAAGCACCTAAAAGAAAAAAAAAAAAAAAGCCGGGGGGGGGGGCCAAATACAATCAACCCCTCGGCAAGGGTCACCGGGGAGCACGGGTTGTATCCGACGATCACCAGGGAGGTTAGGGTGGCTCCAGTATATGTATATGTAACCCTGCGGCGGTGGCCAAGCGTCCACTTACATGGTATTTATGCTGTTGGTTCTAGCATCTTGACGAAGTGATTACTGATATGAGCTCTGCCTCTGATATATCCCTGACATGTGGAGGACCTTTTGATGTTTGCTTTCTTGTGATCCTGGATCAACCTGCTGGATCATCTCGGCTGCACTATCGACGCTTGGGGGGTCGACTTACACTACGCCTGCATTCTCCGCTGCCTCGGAGCTGGTCTTTCATGGTCACGCATTATCCCATGGTTGGATAAAGGATCCAACGGCGGATACCAACGCATTTCGCCCCAACATCATGTAGCCCTCGAAAACTAGCAAACGTGGGCCGAATCGATTGCGTCCACCCTCGCAAAACCGCCAGTGTTATTCTGGCTCCTTGGTGGGCCCAAGGCAAGGCCCGTATCGACGGGTGTATGTGCACGCAGCGGATTTTGCGATCGCCTGGGAGATCCTGTTCGGGTGAAATCCGGATCGCCGCTGCTAAATACGCCCGTTACCTTGACTGCTCGTAACCCACAGATTCAGCCTCTCTGTGCGTATTTATGCTGATGGGATGTGGAGGCCACAAGAAAGGCAGCCCTTGCCGAGAGAGCACATGTCCTTCGTTATGACCTGGGTACTACTAGAGGAATTATGTTGTCTTGGTATTGCCGTTCGTGTTGGCGCTTTCAACAGCTGTTGGCTGTTTCATACTACTTGAGAGACGTCTGGCAGCGTAATGGGACCTCAACAAGGGGAATATGCAGAAACTAAAATCCAATATGAGGTTCGGGACGAGACGACGAATTCGGTTGGCATTCTCGGCCCATCAACCGTTGAAGGCATCTTTGTAACTTGCTTTTTCGATGCAGCCCAGTGGCGAGAACCACATCACATCTTGCATACAGAGCTTTTAAAGCTGGGGAGACGCATCTCTGTTCTTCTCGCTGATGCTACGGAACTTCCGCGCATCCATCAGTCAAATTTCTCGGTCTTTGAGTCGCCCAAAAGACGGAAAGACGTTCATTAGAGCTTAGCGAATCGGCCACAGGATTATCACTGAGCTTTGTCGCGGAGCTTGCACCCCTCCGACCAGTGCTCACCTCCATCTCCGCCGCCGATCATGTCCTCCGAAGACACCATAGACGAATCCTACCCAGGGTGGGCTGCTGAAAGCAACACGACACAAATCCTGATAGTCGTTTCCGTCTTCAACTTCTTGGCTCTTGCTTTTGTTGCGGCAAGGTTGTACGCCAGAATCTGGGTAATCAAGGCGCCTGGATGGGATGATTGGATGATGATTCCCGCATCGGTTCGTTCCCATCTATGTCTCTTTCGTTTCGTGAGCTAATTCGACTTCTCTTCAGATATGTTCAGTTGGCGGTGGCTGGGTCATATTCTTGATACAAGCGCAATATGGCCTCGGCAAACACTTCAAAACCATCGAGCCGGAAGACCATACCAAGTTTCAACACGCTGCGTTCTGGTCCGTCATTGTATCGTCAGCCGCCGCAATGTTGTTTCTGAAGACTGAAGCTATCCATCGCCCTCAACCTTCTTCGACTTGGCGCGAGTAGATGGTATAAATGGGCTTTGTGGGCGACCATGGGTACGTGATCAAATTTGAGCTAACTCTATCGACACGCAGTCTAACATGAGCAGGCCTCACTGTACTCTACTGCATTGGCGGGATGTTTCCATTCTTCTTGAATTGCAAGCCAATGTCGGGTTACTGGGACAAAACTACTACGCCGAAGCCCGTGTGCATGGGAATGCCCTTGTTTATTAAACTTGGGCTATTGAACACATGTAAGCTGATTTGAAAAAGGGATTCATACCTCTGAAACTCTCGGCTAACGGCATCGCCAGCTTTCAATATCTTCACAGACATCGTTCTTGCTACACTGCCGGTTCCCATCATCTGGAACCTGCAGATGAAGCTCAAACTTCGGCTTTATGTGATAGGAATCCTCAGTCTTGGGTACCTGTGAGCGCCCTTGTCTACCGTTCTGTCCTCACTATCTAAGCTAACATCACTGTTAGGGCAGTTGCTATGGGCATCATCAAAGCAGTCTACCAGATAGCCTTCGGATCCGATATGGACAAGACTTTCCATTACCATATATATGTGTGGGGATTGTGAGTCACTAGAACCATGTCGTTGCGAGAGACCAGCCGCTGATATTTCAATCACCAGTCTTCAGATTCAGTTCGGACTGATCGCAGCTTGTGCGCCCGCTCTGAGGCCACTTGTTAGCAGGATCCTACGGCTCAGCTCGTACGATGACTACACCAACGAATATGGCAGTCGGTCAAAAATGAACGGGACGGCCGTCCGGGACAAGCATCGAAACACGATGCGCAGTGGCATGGGGCCTCGTATCGTCCGCGATCAATACGAACTCGACGAGCGGGGCTTGGGAGACGGAGACAGCGATTGCACCTTGCCGACTGCCAAGGGCGAGACGGTGGCGACAGCCCAATTCCACAAGGAGCAGACCGGGGAGAGATCTGGAAGCGAGGAATTCATCTTGCAGGGTGGCAAAAGAGACGACTTCAAGGGGATTATGAAGACAACTGAGATCACCGTAAAATAGCAGAGCCAGAAAAGACCGGCCGGGGAGCCTTTGTCTGTTATCTGCATCGGGATTTCTTCGCGTGGCGTCTGCGGTAGATGTATTTACCAAGCTCTAGCTCTCTGAAGCAGAAAGGAAAATGCAAAATTTGCCAACACCAACGTCAGAATTCAAGTCCATCATTATGGGCTGGTCGACTGTACCTGTGTACAAATAGAAGCCGGGAACGGAGCAGTTCCTTATATGGGGCTAGCACACACGACGACCCGGGCGTTGTTGAACCCGAGTCCTTGCATACCTCATGTCTTCGGGCACACGCATTGTCTGCCCCGGAGGATTGCCCGTGGATGGCGTTCTCGTTGGTTCGGACACTGTGCTTCTACGTTGACCGACGACCGGGGTTTTGGCCGGGACCCTAGACGGGACGCACGTAGGATGGTGGAGCAAGACCCAACCTTGATGCAACCTGGTGTTGGTTCACTGAAAGCAGTCTCGTCTATGTTGGTTCAAGTGGAGGTCCTGTTGGACGTGTCCGTCTCTGATCCCAGTTCCTTATTTCGGTTGGCGGCGTGATCAGGATTGATTGTAAGTCACAGCTGGCAGGAGAAACTGCAGCAGAACTGCGACCGGCCGAGTTCAATTATTTGCGAAGAATTCTGCGGTCGATGAGTGATGCATATTGGACACACCATGTGAAATGATAAACGCAGAATGTCAATAGAGGTGCTTGGTAGATACGAGAAGTATGTACGAATCAGAATTATATGCTATTGAAGAACGCGACTATCAGGTTTATCCAGGTTCATCTCCTCTCCTGTTTGTGCTGGGCCTCATTCGACCCGACGACAAGTGTAGCCGCTGACTCAAAACTCAGCCAGGAGCTTGGGCAGAACGAACTGGTTGTTGTACTCCCATAGAATAGTCGAAAACTGCGCAGTCCAAGCACCGCCAGTGAAAAAGGTGCTCTTGCGGCCCTGGAGGGCATACAAATCGGTGATGAAGCCAGCCTTGAGCTCCTCGGGCGAAACATGCAAGTGCATCGGGCCATGGCTAACCCAGTACTTGATGTTCGGGGGCTCACTGCCGAGACTGGAAATAGTGCCCGCGTCGGCAAGGAGCTGAACAGACTTCTTGACCATTTTCTGGGCCTCGCAGCTGTCGAGATCACCCATGGAAGCGACGAGGACGCGGAAGTTGTCGGAGCCGAGGTACGAGAAGCCATCCACGAAGGGCGTGCGAGGGAGCGAAAGCCAGTTGCCAGGAGCGATGTTTGTGTACGCGGTGCTGTCGGGAAGAGATGGGTGTGATACGACGCCAGCGTAAACGGTAGACCACTGCCACTTGCTGAAGATCGAGGTCTCTTGTTCGTCAATGTCGATGCCGTTGAGGTTGTCGAGGGTGGGCTCGAAAGAGACGAGGAGCTTCTTGGCACGGATCAGAGTGCGGGTGTTGTCGGCGCCCTTCACCAGAAGCTCAACACCGTCCTCGGTGCGAGCGGTCTTGACGGCCACCGAGGAGTAAAGAACGTCGTCACCAAGAAGCTCGGCAATGGCGTCGTAGATGTCCTGGTTCCTGAGCGACACAGGAACGAACGAGCCAATGATGCCCAAAAGAGATCGAGTAATGGGAGCACCGAATGCCTGCATCACGTACAGAGTCGTCATGTCACCAAGATTACCCATTCCCAAGCCGGTGACTTGGAAGATACGAGGGACTGCAGCCTCGAGCTGGTACTTCGCTACGAAGTCCGAGAACTTGAGTGTCAGATCCTCAGGAATGCCCTCGCTGGCGTCGGGAAACTTGGCGTAGGAAGGCAAAATGTATTCTTCATACTTCTCACAGAGTGATAGGTACCTGGTGAGCCCAGCTTGGGTGGCGCTGTATGCAGGGGCTGTGTAGTTCACCTGCTTGCCAGTCTCAAAGTTGGCATAGGTGGTCGTCAAGGAAAGACGAACGGGATCCTGGATGGGAATGTTGAAACGCTCGAAGAATTCACGAGCGCCCGGATAATCGGTGTACGAATAAACGCCGACATCGTACGGCTTCTCGGTCTCGGGGTCGTCGTAAGTCGAGACGTGGCCTCCCTGAAGATGGTTAGCCGAGGAGTCAAGCAGGATGATGGCGCGTCGATTTCAGCTTACCAGTCGGTTCTTCTTCTCGACTACGGCAACGGTCTTGTTGAAGTCTTCGCGAAGCCTGACGGCGGCATGTGAGCCAGAGGCACCACCACCCAGAATCACCACATCTCTCTCGATGATGCTGGTAGCAGCACCGTCGGGTATGGAGGCTGCTGCTACAAGAGACAGCGTGCTCAGAAAGGCGGCGATTCGGGCAGACATTTCGAGAGACAAGATATGGATTAAGATGAAAAAGTGAAGGCCAATTAACCCTGAAGAAATGGACTGGTCACCGTCGCAGGTCTCTTCCTGTGAGTTGTGAAGGTGGAAGAGAGCGATGAGGACGAACGGGAGTAATGACCTGCATCACAATGCGGCGACACGGACGATATTTATGTGAATACATCTTGGCCACTTCATATACCACCAGCATATTGAAAGAGCATTTTATTTGCCCCTGCAGGACAGGCATTGCGAGCTGTTGGATCTTCATGTGTGCCCGACGCATCAACTATTCCTATAGGGACGATTAGATGCAGATTACACAGCAGCAAAACGGGGGTAAAAATTGGCGCATTTCTCTTGGAGTTCGTTGCATTCTTCGCTCTGTCGGCATTCCGCCGCCTTCCGTGCTCGAAGTAGCTGTGGTTGGCAATCTTTCGTTGCCAAACCCCAGAAGCAAAGGCAACACCAGAACCGGCAAGGTTGGCCACTTGTACCAGCACGCAATCGAGACAAACAAGGGATCAGCATCCCAGTCTGTCCATGTGGAGACCGTGGAGTTGACAACGCTGGCTGCATATGGCCAAGGTCCAGGGAGCAGGGTTAGGACATGAGGTGCGCGTGTGCCTCCAACGGCAGTGATCCCGCCATTTCTCGTCCCAGACCTGGTGGACGTTTTTCGACGCTAATGCAATGTCACTTCAAAGTGGAAAATCTTCTGATCTTCTCCAGTCAAAACTTCGTCTTCATCCCTGAAGAAGTTGACCATCTAACTTTGGCGCCTCAGGTGAGATATCTGGCGGCCAAATCGACATATGAGTACATGGTTCTTATCCTTTGTATTCTTACAAATAATGACGCTGTCGATTTCAAGGCAGAAAAGGAAGACTCCACGTCTGTCAAGGGGTTGTTGACGTTTGAGAAGCAAAGCAGCTGACATCAAATTTAACTTGATGAGCTCTTTCTTGATAGGCTCCTGGCATGGAAAGAAGATCTACACTTCTGGAATGCCATCAATCGCTCGTTCAGTATATGCTTGCTGCACCACGTGGGCAAGGCTCGGTGCACACTTGAGACGAGCTAGGGCTACGAATCCCGAGAAAAGAGGATTACGAGGCAGGGCGATGGTTATTAAAGTACATCTTCCAAATTCCAAAAAAAAGTCCTCCGAGTGCCTTTCGAACTCCGCTGAGTAGTAGTCCACATGTATCGCACGCCAATGACAGCAGCATTTGACAGATATTGCTAATAACGAGAGGATACTGGGAAATAGACAGAGAAGGGCGCGATGATTGTCGAATCTAACACTATTGCCATTCGTGAGTAATCCCCCTTAGGCGAGGCGCACCAGAAAGGCAGCTCTCACAGTCGCAAATGACGGGCACTTTCGATGGTTAGAACTTGGTCTGAGTGCAAGCAGCCTGCTTATTATCGCTGCACAGGATTAGTCGGGCGTATAGCGTCACAATCGACCCATGCAACTCTCCAAAAGAGGCACCCGCCTCTCTCGGAGGGTGGTGGCTTGCTGTCAAGGTGATTCCATCCTGTAAATCAAATATAAAACCGCAGCTCCCGTGAATTACAAAAAACCCTCATCGGCCCAGAGGGAAGATGAGCCTCCTTGTTCCAGGGTCTCTCCAGCATCTAACCTAGCCGACGACGGGTTTCCCGCAGGTACAGACACGTAGGAACGCATTACACTGCGTATACCAGTCACCTTCGGGGAGGTAGTAGGCTGAGAGGTATCTTCATCAACACTGAGCTGCATCTGCTTTTTCAGGGCATCAAGCTAATCCTGAAGCGACTTTAATCTTTCTTTCTCGTCCGCACCGCTGATTTCCTTGCATCTTGCGGGCACTCACAGTCAACCCCCCTCAGAGAACATGCGTTGCACCAGGGATGTCGACCGACACATTTGAACTTGGTGATTATCAAGGTAAGATACGCAAGCTTTTCTGAATACAACGTTTCAAGATCATCTGGGAAATCTCTGAAAATTTCGGCCAAGGTGTTTTGTTTAAACGCGTCCTCCGCCACATGTTAAAGCGACTTCGAAATAAGCTGATCGTAAAGATGCCGGCCCTTTGGTGTCAGAGCCATGCCTCGTTGCTCGATCTCGCCGAATCGAGCCCTGTGCTTGCCGCCCTACTCAGATCTATCGGAGAAGCAAATCCGAATTTTCCTCCACCAGAGCAAAGAAGCTGGTTTGTCGGAGAAGGATGGGAAACTGTCGCGCAGTTGGCCCTTCAACTTCGTCTTTCGCTCTCCCCGATGCTGGTTGCTTTGCGACAGCCCATTGTTATGTTGTCGTTTGATTGTCGATACTACTTCCAGTAGCGTAACATATTGGGGGACTTTGGAACGGTACATATGGGAAAGAGCTGATGCGAACTTCGCTCTGATCTCGTCAGAAGATGAAGGGAGTGTCTTTGAAAGTCGCCATGTCGAAGGATATTGCAAAGCAAGCAGTTGAGTGAGCTCAAACTGGAAGCATGTGGCAAGTATATATGGGTGAGAAAAGTTCAGAGCTATTTAAATTCGGTATCGAATGAAACTATGCTGTACCCGAGGTTTGAGGTCGGACGTCGCAAGTCCAAATATCTTGTATTGAAGGCGCGCGGCGCGCAACGCCCCAAGATAGCACCCAATCCATTTTAAATTGCGACGTTATAGTCGGATTATGACCGTTGAAAAGCCGGAATTGCAAACCTAGGCGTCTTTGTTCTGCCGACGAAAACCATTTTGCCCCTTTTTCCGAGGCGGGACTTGCCACGAAGCCTTCTATTACTGCAGTATATCAAAAGGTCTACCAGCATTCCACGTACATTTTGCGTTTGACCTAGAAAGGACCTCTGTTAGGTCAGTATATAAGTTTATTGATATGAATAATTTATTCTCCAGAGACTTTATCTACAGTAGTAAGCGCCCAATATCTGTACAGAAGATGCACATTGCCCTTAGGTATCTCATGCATCGGTCAAGACGACAAAGAAACCAAGCGGGCAGCCATCGGTCCCTTGATCGAAAGTGAAGGTCGTGTCTGGGGAGCAAAGACTACTAGATACAGTTACGCTGCCAGGTACGGTGGCCGGGATGCCGCAGGGGGCACTTTTGATGATCTACATGCTATACCAGGGTTAAGATAGCCCGCTCTCAAATTTTGATCATGGAAAAACGTACATAGCTGTGTCCCGGAGACATGACAGGCGGTGGATTAAGGGGGTTGGGGCCGGCTGCGGACTGGCGGTTTAAAGACGTCTGGCCGGCGACAGCTCGGACGCCAATAGCGTAGCCGGTGAACTGGAAAGTTCCCGGTCCTTGGAAGAGAAACTTTCCAAGAGCCGGCTCCTGCGATGGAAAGTCGAAGACCAGGTTGCAGACCTTGCCTTGTGTCTGTGCTACAGGCAGGTTGAGGTTGAAGACGGTGCAAAGGCCATTCGGGGTAACGAGTGCCCGCTTGGTGGCCGGGAAAGCGACGTTGGGGCTCTCCTGGAGATTGGAACGAGCAGATCGGTGTTGACATAGGTCTTGCCGAGGGTGCCATCGGGCTGTGCGGCGTTGGCTGGGCAAGTTCCCTTTCCAGCTCTGCCATACTTCTCCGCGCCGGGGGCGGCGGCGGCGGCGGCAGCGAACACCAAAGCACTTGTGATGAATGAGGTCTTCATGATGTTGATCAAGCTTCGGCTTGGAAACAGGGAACGGCTTTTGAGCGAGTGGTTTTGCAGTGAAGTTGAGAGCAGAGAATGACGGAGGCTGAAGATGACACAATCAGATTCGGCCCCTTGTGAGTGGCGTCCATCACGTCCTCGGGACCGCTCGTGAGGGTGTGGCGCCAGATGGCGGTTACGGTCGATCCGGCGGTGACGGTGATGACCTTGTCGGTCGGGCTCGTCGGGTTCGGCGGGCCGTTGCATGCAATGTACTGAGAAGTGACATCTGTCTGGGGACCATCGTACTCGGAGTTCGAACACCTTGGGAAACTCCGGCGTTCGCACCATTCGCCTCGAGGGAGACGAAAATGTTGTGGCTGTGGGCGAGCCCGAAGACGGTGAGAAGGTTGAGAAGCTTCATATCGAGATATAGTGGTGACCCATTTTCTAGCAATTATGAGCAAAGCAGGCGTTTGAGGTCCTCTTAAGTAAGAATGACAGGAATAAGAGAATGCCGCGGCCCGCACAATGTTGAGAAACGTCCTATAGGGCCATATTTATAGTTACTAAAGAGCTTATTCTATTATAACGAGAGTAGCTATAACGTGGTCGCTTATAACTATAGTTAGGGGATCGACCCCTAGAAAAAAGTTACTCTAGAGCTAATATTAGTCATATATTATACTAGGAATAAGTAATACTAAAAGTACTATAATATACCCCCCTAGATATAATAGTAGCTAGAAAAGCGCCTAACTATATAATATCCCTTAAAATACTTAAATATAAAGCGATATATCTATAAATAACCTATTAATAAGCCTATTTATAAAAGAGATAATATAATAAAGTTATTTATATTAGGTATAAGTAAAGTATAAATAGTTATAGTTTTCTACTTTTTATAACTATTACTATTATTATTATAATACCCTTCATTTACTAACTCTTACTAATAGTAGTAGAATCTATCGTCTCTTATTAGCTTAGGTAAGGTAGCTACTATTATATTAACTCTTAATAAAATAACCTAGCTACCCTCCTACCTTCTTAACTCTTCCCTATATATAATATAATAACTATATATATACCTAACTTCAGCCCTAATAGTAACCTTATTACGCGCGCGCATACCTACATCGCGCGATAATCTTAAAGCTATTATAATATACTAATATATTTATAAATACCTCCTAAAAAGAAGACTAGTCGGGCTATAGCCCTTAAGAAGGCGCGCGCTACTAAAAGTAATAGTAAAGCTAGGAGTAGAGGAGCGCGCCCTCCTCCCTTAGAGAGTAATAATAAGGTTATATATATATTATTCCTTCTTATTATTAATATATAATATATTAATATATAATATATTAATATATTATATAATTAATAGAAGGAAGTAGAAGTAACTTATAGAGAGTAGCTTTAAAAGTAAGGGTTTATAGCTTAAGAAGCCCTAGGGTTATTCTCCTAAGTAATTTAAGAGGATAGCTCCTAGTAAGTTATAATCCCTTTATTATTATAACTATATATTAGAATATTACTAACCTCGTTATTATTATAATCCCTAAGGAGATAGATAAGGAGGAGAGTATTAATAAGGGTAGTTTAGAGCCCCCTCCTAGCTTTCCTCCCCTAGTAGAGGTATAGAGATAAAGTAAGTACCCCTATTTAATAAGTACTACTTTTAGTATATTTTAAGTAAGCTCTTAGGCTTATTAGATAAAAGGTACTCGCTTAGTATAGTAAGTAAGTATAACTACTATTATAAGAGTAAGGTATCTTATTAATAAATAAGTACCCCTATTACTATTATAGCTTACTAATTTATTAAAGCTAAGACTTTAAAAAACCTAGTAATTAGAAAGATAAGGTTCTATATACGCTTCGTTCCTATAACTATTTTCTAATATAACTTATAAACCCTTACTTATTAGAAAGCTATGCTCTATAAGGCTATTATTACTTAGAAGGAGGAGATTATAGTAATAAAGAAGGGTAGTAATAATAAGGGTTTAGGTAGGGCTCCTAAGGTAATAAGTAGTTCTAGTATATATAGCGGTATCGCTCTATCTCCTGCCCTAGTTCTATTTAGAACCCTAGTAGTTAGCGCGGGTATACCTATACCTCGTTTGCTTACTAGTAACGTAGCTATTATAATACGCTATATAATTAATAGTCTTATTAGTACGTATTTACTAGAGGTATTACTACCCTTATATAATATCTTAATAAATTAGTATAAGTAAATCCTCTAAGGTTAAGTAGTAGAAAATTAGTATTTTAAGGTAGCCCTTTAGGGTAAATTATATTCTTTTTATTCCTATAAGAGCGATTTTAAGCTCCCTAGCTAGTAAGCTATAAATTAATTTAAAATTAGGCGCTACTAGCCCTCTTATACTTATTTAGAGCGTCCCTTATTTATTATAATTATTCTCTATATATCTTTTAGATTAAGAGGCGAATAGAACTATTTAAATTTCTTATAGTTAAGAACCTTTATAAGACTATTAGCTAGTATACTACTTATTAGTATATATATTACGCTAAAGAATCCTCTAATATATTCTTCTTATAGCTATATATTCTAAATATTAATATACTATAGCTTAGTTAAAATCCGTTCCTTTTTGCTTATTTTAAGACGAATTATCTATTAGTTAATATAGTAAATCTTCTAGATATCGCTAAGTTTAAGAGCGATATCCCTAAATAGCCTCTAAAGGGAAATTATCTCTTTAGTAGTATATTTAAGGCTTAGAAGCTCTGTTTTTATTATTAATATTATAACTATAGCTTATTTAGTAGCTTTCTACTAGATTAGTCCTCTAAAGAGCGAGATTATATCCCTTAAGATAACCTCTATATCTCCTTATTATTTATAAATAAAGCGTTACTTATAATTAGTAATACCTATTAACCCCCCGAGTTACTAAAGCGTATTATAAGGTAATAAGTATAATATAGGTACTATATAACCTATTTAGTAGTAGTATAGTAATAAGGAGCAGGGTTTATTAGGAATCTTAAGAGCAGGGAATATATAAAAGTAATATTAGGTTAGATTATAATAGTAATATAGAGTATAGAGCTAATCTTCTCTTAGAAACTCTTTACTTCTAATAGCGTTACTATAGTTTTACTCTTTATAAGTAATAGGTTTAGAAGGGGGGTTATTAGTACTCTTAAGGTAAGTAAATTAAACTTCTTTATAACCCGCTTAATATATTAGTTATAAGAAAGGTATATCTTTTATATAGCTTAGTTATAGCTAACTCTAATTCTAAGATAATACTTAACTAGGCCTTATTCTTTAACTTATATACTTCTTTTAGGCTAGTAATTACCCTTTATACTACTTCTTTATAGTTCCTATAAAATAGGATAAGGAAGTTATCTATATAGAAGATAATAAGGACCCTCTTCTTAGTTAACTAGAAGAGATATAGGTCTTTATTTATAAGTATAAGGCCTAGATACTAAAGAGTTAAGGAGAACTCCTTATATTAGAGTAGTAGTATATCCCTTAGCTTATAGAGCGCGTAGTATAGTTTAACGTACTTTCTAGGCTACTTAAAGCTATCTAGTAACTTATAAATAATTAGGTCTTTATTTAAGTCTTAAGAGGCGTTTAGGAATATATTAATAATATTAAATTATTTAAGTTTAAGGTTAAATTATATAGT
>JAVHLU010001776.1:0-25480 GCA_036785755.1 Colletotrichum ledebouriae
ACCTATTACTTAAAGGTATATAGAGCGAGTATAATACTACTATAGGTCTTATTAACGCATAGAAATATAAAGATCTAGCTAGTATACTTATCCTTAATAATAAGGAGCTATTAGTTCTAGTTAAAGCTTTTAGGGTAATTAAAGAGATCCTATATAATTCTATAGTAAGGGCGTATTACTTTATCTTCTAATATTCGTCTCGAAATTACTTATTTAATATATATAACTATATAGTATTAGTACTATAGGCATATTAGGCCTTTAATCCTTACCCCCCGAGCGGCGTAGATAAGCTACTTAAGAGCTTTAGGGCTAAGGTAGCTGCTTTAGAGGTACTAAAGTATTATATTATCGCTTTAGTTTAGTAATAGTGCGAAAGAGGTCTACTTATATATTATAAGCACGTAGTTTATATTATTAATAATAGTATTAATACTTCAGGGGATCTACCTAGGAATAGGGTATAAGGAACGAGGCTTATATTTAAGGAAGGCGAGGTTTACCTTCCTAATAAGTTTCTTAACTACTACGTTCTTTTTATATATTCTAAAGCGAAGAGTATAATTATACCCTAAATACTAGATACCTATCTTCTAAAATAGCGCTTTAGAAACTATATTAATATAAAAGTTCTCTATATATCCTATATTATAAAGCATAAGGTCCTCTATATTTATACCTTTTAAGCTATTAAGAGCGTTCTTAATAATCTATATACCTTTAGTAATAATTAGGTATAAAGCTATTCTAGAATTAACCTATTCTCTATTATAATACCTAATTAAGGAGGGGATAAGTAGGGACTTATTATTTACTAGGTATATCCCTCTATAGTTATCTAGGACTATAGACTTATATAATATATAGGGTCCTAAGTAAGGGGTTATAAAGATATTTAGGTATTCTTTATCTAAGTTAACTATATTATTCCTAACCTTATTTATAAGGGCTATATAAAAAGCGACTACTACTACGTTAGTAGGGTAGCTTAGGGCTATATTAGATTTCTTAGATAAACCCTTATTACCCCCCTTATTATTTTAGTAGTTCTTACCCTTATAAGGAATAGCGCGTAACTAGCCCCTATAAGTAAATTTAGCGCGAAAGTTAGTAAAGCGTAGGTTATTATTTAACTAGTTATAGATCTAAGCTACTTATATATCTATTACTAATACATAGGGGCTCTTCTAGTAATATCTAGTTAGAGCAGCTTCTAAATAATTATAATTAACGCTTAGCTATTAATAACTCGACCTATATAGGTACTATTTACCGCTAGATAAGTTACTTATTATAGGAATATTTAATAGGTTAGCCTCGTCTATATAGCTAGCTAGCGTTATAAAGACCTTAGCGCTTTATCCTTATAATCTTAAGTAGAGTATATCCTTATATAAGAAGTCCTTGAATATATTAGTATATTAGCTTATATTAGAGATAGGGGTCCCCGCTCGTTCCTATTTAAGTATATTTATAATCTCTATATTAGCTTAAGTAGGCGCGAAGTAATAACTTACTACTTAAAGAAAAGTTTTTAAAGCGAGGGTACTACTTACCTTAGGAAGCTTAAGCTAAGTAATATAAAGGTAAATACCCCTAAAGTCCTTAATCTATATATTAGGATTAATACTCCCGTTTACCTTCTTAAGGACCTAAGTATACTCCTCTTAAATAGTAATAAAGGTATTAGCCTTACTTAGAGCGTAGTAATACTTAAGATTAATAATAAGGCTGCGAAGGGTTATATCCCCTTTAGCGAGAAGTTCTATATATATAGGTATAATAATATTATAAGTAATAGTCTCTATAACTAGATAGTTAATATACTTAAACTCTTAATCCTCGCGGGTTCGCTTAGACTCTTATATAGCGAGCGAATAAAAATACTCTAGGTATTATTCCTATATACCTATAGTATTCTTATTAATTATAACTAGGGTAGTTAGAAGCTAAAGGGGTTATAATTTATTTATTATCTATATCCTAGAGGTAGTATTAATAATAGCCTCTTCTAGAGCCTCCTAGTTAAGTAGAGCGACGTATTAATTATAAGTACTCTTCTCTTATAGGTATTAGGTATTAGTATCCTAATTTCGCTTAGTAATATATATATTAAGGGTTAAGGTTTCTAACGAGGTTTTACCTAGGTATAAAGATCCCTTAGGGTTATCTAGGTTAATATACTTCTAGACTCTAGTAGCTTAGGCTTTAGCTTAGATTATTATATACTAAGTAGCGAAGTTCTTATATATAGTTAGGTAGTATAATACTATTATAGTAATAGTAGAAGATATCGTAGTTTAAGGTCGTTTTAAAATAGAGGGTTTATAGTAATAGAGGATAGTATATAATAAGGAGGAAAGAATAGGAGAGAGGAAGTTTTAATAAGTACTTTTAGTAGTAAAGGCTTATTTTAAAATAGTAGTTAGGGGTCTAGTTAGAGCTAGGCTTATAACTATTAAGAAACGTCCTATAGGGCTATATTTATAGTTACTAAAGAGCTTATTCTATTATAATAAGAGTAGCTATAACGTAGTTATTTATAACTAAGGTCGGAGGAATAGCCCTTAGAAGAAGGTAGTTCCAGAGCCGCCTTCGGGTCACGTGCCGCGCTAGGAACGGGCGATGCTAAAGGCATCACGATAGATTTTATCTACTTAGTCGGACGCGGGATTGTGGAAGTTCAGGGGCATTTGAAAACCACATGTTTGCTAATGATAAACACCTGGCCACCGGCTCCTCTAGCCACTAACCGCTCAACGGCAAGGGAGCAGAATAAGACACGCAAAGAGAAGCTCATAGTATAAAGGAACGGGTATCATTAGCCTTGAGGTCACCAAGGACGACTCGCGCGGATTGTGTCGAGTTTATATCCCTGACGCAACAGTAATGCGTAGTTTCCCTGCGCTAATCCCCGCTGTTCTTGTTCTAAACCTGGGCCTACTCCGCCGAACAGTCCGGGCACGGATCTTTCGTAGACGACATTCCCAAGCTATTAATTCTCGGTGGGATCGGAACAGTCAGACCCTCTGTCTTGAGCCTCATCGCATCGAACGGTGTATGAAGTCTGTTCAACTTCATGTCCGCACCAGTGCTTCATTCTGGGATACATTCTTTCACAGATGGTTTTGACTTTCTATGAAGCGATGGTACAGCATGTCAGCATGGTACGAGGTCTTTAAGAGACGTGCAGGCATAAATAGCGGATGTATAAGCTGTAGGTGTTGGCTTTTTGTCCGGGTGCTAGATGTCGCCGCAAATACAGAGATGCTAATATACCGTTATACGAGTAGCAAAGTCATGCAGCACGCCCGAAGAATTCGTCATACCTTTATTTAACAATAAATTGCTCCACAACTCAGTACCAAGACCATATTCACAGCGGCACTTCGAGTGGAGTGCTTGGAAGTATGCGCTCCATCTGCACTTCGTATTTCAGGGCCTTGAAGCGTGCACCATGCAACCCATAATTAGTGCTGTGGTTAGCGGCCAACTAGCAGGGGTAGCAACCGTAAACGGGCTGGGTAGACACGTTTCATGGAGCTCGCTCATCTACACCATCACATTTCTTTTACAGAAGCTTACAAATTGCAAATCGCTTTATTCACCGAGGGTTGGGAGTGCCACAGCTTAGATAGCTTCATAGGAATCCTAATATGAAATTGGTCAAAAATGATAGCCGTCACAGGAGGAGGTGGTGTCTATGACCAGAGCTCTATTCCACCCCAGTACCAGGCGCCGTCTCCGCATGACCTCGACAACACAAAAATCAATGAGCCGGCAAGCCGAGACTGACGAGTCGATGGCGAATATAATCATCCATTTCTAGGCACTATTAACAGTGATAACAGCTACAGTGCAACAAAAAGAAACCCATCTACACACACACTACTTCAAATACCCAAATTTGTAGTCATATAATCTAAGCATGAAAACAATAAATTTCATGCGCAAACAATCGTCTAGACCAGTGAGTCCCCCTACTCGAGCAACAACGAGGAACAATCCTCAGCAAATCCAGCAAATTTGGGCGCTATCGAATATCTGTCATCGCGTTTCCATATCCAATGCCCCGAGGTTAGCATCATGGATGCCTAGACTCAAACCGTTGCCGAAACAGTCCAAACCGACGTCCCCGATCTCATAAGCGTCTCTTATTCCCTTGCGCCGGGTTTCGAGGTCGTCCTCAATGGCGCATCTGCTCTAGGCAGCTTCCGACTTGGCCGTTGATTTCCGGCGGAACATTTCTGTTGTGGTACTTTCGGGGCGAGAGGGGTGAAATTCGGCTCACGGCGGACAGCTCGTTATTGCAGGCGAAGGGCTACGATGACCCCGTGGAGTTGATGGTTCATGAGTTCAAGGCTGAAGAAATTGAAGATGTCGGCTGGAGGTGGGAAGACTGGCAGGGAGAATTGCCGATTGCTTCACCGACACGAGCAACTTGAGATTACTTCGTTTCTTGCCAAGGGGAAAATCAATTGGTCCTATTGCAGATTTATTAGGTTCCCAGAACTTGTAACGTTTCTCTGGAATATTACCCAAGAAACAGCAATTCCGGAATTCCGCCTTGAATCTGTGCACGGAGTAGACGTAGGGAAACTAGCATATCATACTAGGAGGTACTCAATTGTGAATCTGCAAAGGCCGGTCCCAGCCATTTCGCTGCAGGCAAGGAGGCAAGGAGGCAAGGAGCCGCTGGCATCCGGTTTCCCCGCATGAACCTAACTGGAGCGACAGACGCCAATGTGGTCCTTTCGGCAGGGCAAGGTTAGGAGCGGTCCTACTTCCGCACAGCCCGTCCTGCTATGGCAACTCATGGTGTCACACTAGCCCACATATGACCATATATGGGCTACCTCATTACATAAGCACCGATGTATAGATATATCCGCTCATCAGCATCCATAGTTAGCAATATAAGCATTACATATACACCCAAGGGATACCCTTATAGTTAGTAGCACGACGTAAAGTTAACCCAGCAGCCTCATTAGTAACTAATTTTTCGCTTATATCAACAAAAAACCAGACGAAGCTATTATTAACTAACTATGTTAGTTAAGTATTATTATTAGTTAGTTATATCGTCGCTAACCGCCTTCTACTATTCTACTACCTTACCCTACCTCGAACCTCACCTCCTCTAACCTTATCTAACCTTATCCCTCCCACTATATACCCTAACTATCTACCTATTAATACCTATCAAATCCTATTAGGATTCGGACTCTTCTACTATATATTATTAGACTACCCTATATAACCTATTAGATTTAGAAACTTCAGAAACTAGATATTATTAATTAACCTCTATAATAACTCCTAATATCTCCTCTACTTCGCTAGAGACATAAGATCTTAATTAGTAATAGATAATAATATTAAGGTAGTAACTATAATTATTAATATAGCTAACCTACTATTAAATATAACCTAATTTATAATACCCTACCTAGTTAAATAGGACACGACGAGGATATTTAAGGCCTTCCTTAGAAACTAGTATTATTAGGTAGTAATATATTAAAAATAGCTAGAACTAGTTCTACCCGCTCTAAATATCCTGTTAAAACCACGCCTAGTACTAAGCACTCCTAAGGAAGTATTAAGGTTAACTCACGACCTTAATCGACTTAACCTCTATATATCCCTATAACCCCGTTAACTTTATAACCTTATTAGTCTTAGTAATAACTTATATATTAATCCTATTAAATTTAATAAAACCTATTAATATTCCCACTGAATATCACTCTTTAATAGCTCCTCTGCTATAACATCCCACGATATGGAGATATTATATTAAGAACCTAATTAATATAGCAAGAACCGATCCCTATCTAGATCGCCTATTATATCATAGAATCTACTTTTAGCCGACGTAGTAGTAGCTATGATTATAGTAGTAATAAATAACTAATAATAAGCTATAAACTAAGACTTCGCTACTATAATAGTAGAAGCCTTTAGATAGCAAAACAAAGCTTAACCTGCCCCAGTATATAATAATAATAATAGCAACGCTTCCCTATAGTCTATAGAGATAGGTATCTTTAACCCCGAAGCGAAGGATCCCTACTATTTAGGAATAATCTCTAATAGTAAGTTAACTACTTATACTAATATCTACGCCTTTACTAATTAACTACTTAATCTCGCAGCTATAAAATCCAACGACTAAGTATATAAGGTTTAGACCTAATAACTCTAAGGTTCTATATTAGTATAGTATTCACAAGTCCTAACTAATATTAACTAAGAACTACTACGGACTATAACTATTAAAGTTATTACTACTAAGCTACTAGAACGCTTTAAACCGCACTATAGAGACGCGATATTCTATTAGAAGTTATTATTATACGGTCTTATAGACATTAGTAATAAGGATATCCTAGCCTACGCTCAATCTATAATTAGAGATATAAAAGCCTATAAAATATTAGATATCTCTTTATAACTATAAGCTATATATAAATTATTTAATAGCACTATTAAATCCCTCGTTCTACCTCCTAACGATATAACTATATTTCATAGTTTTCTATAGTTAGTTAGACGCTACGAATTAATAATAAAGACGTTAGTAGTAGAACATAAGCCGTAGTTTTAATAACCCTATAATACTAACTACTAACTAGGCAAGACTAGCAATACTCGTCTTTTAAATAACTATAATAGTTATCCCGTTATTATTAGAAGAAACCTATATACTAACTAACTATAGAACTCACCTACTAATAGGTTTGGTTAAAATAAACCCTATTAGAACTAACTAAATACCTATGACCCTACCAATAATCCTAACTATAATTCCAACCGATAAGATCCTACCTAACTATTAGAGCTAACGTCAAGCTTCTAACTAATATAGAATTAACCTCATTAGAATACTAGATTCCTTATATTATACTAATTTAGCTAGAACTAGTATAATAACTAAGGTAGCTAGGACTAGAAGCTTATCCCCGAAAATAAATAACTCAGTTAGAGTAATAATAATAATAACTAGACCTTAAATAATCCTATTAAAGCTAACTAAGTATAGCAATAGTAGTTAGTATACTACGGAGAGATAACTCTATTATCTAACTCTTCTTATAATAGCTAGCAACCCGATAGCTACTAATCCCTATCTATAACTAATAATACTAAAGAGGCACTTATAACCTATAACGACTATATCTAAACTAAGTTAACCCCTAAATAGATTAAACCTAGTGCTAACTTTAACTTCACGGACTATAACGATAGATACGAGGATACCTATTTCATTACTATAATACTACCTAACTAGCCCTACCCTATAATAAGTAAGAAATATCGTTTTTATAAATAACTATTCTTAGGTAATAACTAACTATATAAGTATATTCAATAAGACTATTTAGATAGTATATAACTCTTATTAGCTAATATTATAGCCTAGTTTAGAAACTCTTAAGTAACTAATCTACTTATATCTAACTACGTAACGAACGGGACTAGACTGCCTATCTAACTCAAGTCATTAGTTAATACCTCTACCTAAATTAGAGCTAGATTTGGATTTCACTTATAGTTATACCTATAATACTAGATTACGCCTAACCTAGATTATAACTTAACTATATAACTTAACGTCTATAGCAATACTAGATACTTATCCTTATTAATAGATAGATATATACTTAACTAATATTAGCCTATAGCTAATATCCGCATCCGATCTATTCCACTTATAGTTAAGGGTATTAGTAAAGATACCTACTATACGGATTAATATATTATTCTTAATTTCTACTTCTAAGGTATATAACTCTCTATAGGCAAACCTACTATCGCTACTATCTAATGAGAAGTATCTATTCTAGATAACCTATCCGCTAACCTACTTATTAGTATAGATTATCTAGGGCCTAAATAATTTAATATCCTTAATAGTAAGGGATTTATAACTATTAGATCTTATAGCATTAAAATCCCTATAGTAGTATAGCATAACGAATCCTATTATAAAGCTAGAGTTATAACTAAGAATATAATAATTATTCCTACTAACTCCTTAATAATAATACCTATATAATATATGATCTTAAACCATAATATATAATAAGACTAACTATTTAAACCTACCGACTTACCTATTATATCCTATGCGATATTAATAGATATATTGTTATCTGAGATCCTCGTTTAAAATAATACTATATTAGACTAAACCTTATAACGCAACCAATTTATTAGATATCTTATATCTACTAATCCAACTGCATAAGTTTAGATAGTTAATAAGTCTGAAGCTATAATAGCATCTGAATTCGCCCTCAAGGAACTATACTAACTAGAGAAGCATATAATTAATACTATACTTACATAATAATATTTAATCCCTAGCTACCTAATAGGTATTAAAATTTATAACTGGTAACCCGACGCTAAGCATCTAGCTATACTGATTAACAAATTCGCCCACGTCTTTACTAATACTAGCTTTGCTAATATACCTAAAGACTAATAACTACGTATCTATTTTAAACCTAACTAGGATAAACAAATCCCTAATAAATATAGAATCTACCTATTAGAAAGACCTAAACGAGGCATCGTTAAGCATACTATTAATAAATTAGGCCTAAAACTATATCGCATAATAACCTAAGTACTATTTATATTCCTAGTATGTATTATCTAACGAGAATAACCCGCACCTAATAAGACTATAGCATCTAATAAAATAATAATAACTGCAATATAATAGCTATCTAGTAGTAGATATTAGAAAGGAATTATAGTTATTAATATATAACTACTTAACGATATAGCTCTTACGGATACCTACCTAATAGAAACCTAAGACGATATTATCGCTAAGTATACTAATATAACGCATATTTCCACGTTTAATATAATAGCGTTCTACTACTAATAGCAAGTATATCCTAGTTCATAATAGGCCTTCACGATTATTACCTATAAGGGACAATTTACCTTTAAATATCCTATAATAGAATATAATAATAGTAACGCCTATATATATCAATAGATAGATTCTATTCTCCCTAAGTCTAACGCTAACTTATATTATAATAATATTATTATTGCCTCCAGAGGCCTAGATAACCACCTTAGCAACCTATGTAATATACTTTAAGCCCTATTAGATACTAATATCATATTAGAACCTAACAAGTCCTACGTTAGCTTCCCTATAGTAGTAGTTCTAGGTAAAATAGGCGACTCGTTTTAGTCAAGCACTCCTATATTAAAGTTAGAAGCTATTAAAGCTATTAAGTTCCTAATAATATTATAATCCCTCGAGCATTTCCTTAGATTAGTATCTAGCTTATAATACTATATCCTATAATACGCCTAGATTACTAAGCCCCTTAAAGATCGAAAAACAATGCTATTATAAATATATAAACGACTTAATAACGATAGTACTATAAAAACTAGTAAGATATCTAAACCCGCCTAGAAGTTATAAGCAACTACTATTAATATCCTAATACCTATAGCAAAGGAATCTAACGCCTTCTAGATACTTAATAACGCGTTAACTACTAATATAATGCTTATATTTTTCTCACCTAAATAATAACTTTATATTAAGTTTAACGTATTATCTAATAGCTTTAGTATATAAGTCTTCTATATTAAGGACACTATTATCCCTATATTAGCTAATAAGTAATACCCCCTATGTAACGCTATTAAGCTAATCGCCTTTATCTTATATATACTAAGTAATACTAAGAAACGATACTAGTTAATAGAGCTCGAAGTAGCTAGTTATATATAGACTATATCTAAAATTGAATATTAGATCCGAGCTACCTAAACCGCACCCGTAGTAATATTTATAAACTATAAAGCTATTATTAATATTTAATCCTATTAAGTTAATAATATTACTAACTTAACTATAAGTACTATAGCTAATAAAAAGCTTATTCGAGCTATAGAATATATATCACAATTCAATATTTATATTATCTATAAACCTAGAAGAGACTACCCTATACCTAACGCGTTAAGCTGACTTCTAGCTAATAACGCTACTCTAGCTAACGCACTAGGAGTCCTAGATATCCTACCTAACGACTACGCTATAGATCCCGTATTTGTAACTATATCTAATAATAATTAGAAACTATCTATTTATAACCTAATTTATAATAATTAACTAGTCTAACTACTACCTATATAAGAACGACCTACATTAGAACCTATTAAAATTACTAATATCCCTCTTAAGGCTACTTAAACCTAATAATAACTAGCTTCTGTAGTTATTAAAATTATACCTGATTTTAAAAAGAAACTATGGGATAGCCATAAGTTAGACCTAGTATAGCAAAAAACACTTAATATTATCTATAATAATATAAAGGTAGAACTAGATAACCGCGCTAACTTACTATTCTAAATTAAGCGAGGACTACTATAGAAAATAAAAGATACCAACCACACCCTATAACTCTATATTCCAAGATCCTGCTTTAGTAATATCTTTAATGCTATATATAATAGTAACTACCTTAGCTATAATAAACTATCTAAATTCGTCTTATAATACTATATATATAATAGCCTTAAATAACTAAATAACTATCTATATAACTACCCGTAATATTAGGTCTTCTAGATCTAATAATATAAAGCCTATAGCAACCTATAACCTATCCTACTACCCCTATATCTATACTATATAATCTCTATCGACTTTATATTAGTATTACCCCTATCTAATAAAGGATTTAAAATAGCCCTTATCTCAGTCTATAAACCTACTAAAGAAATATTTATAATCCCTAGCAAGATAACTAATAACGCGAAAATATAGGGAACCCTACTAGCCCGTTACCTAATATTATCTAACTAGGGATTTCCTAAAGTTATTATATTAGACTAGGACCTGAAGTTCTTATCTATAATATAGAAGTTAATATAGCATAAAGCTAGCATAACGCTACTATATATAACTATATACTACCCCTAAACTAATAGTTAAATAGAACGTATAATTTAGGCTATCGAGTTAGCTATATGATACTACTTCCACGCCCTTAAAAGCCTAAAGGTATAGCTAAAATATCTACTACGCTTAGAATTCGAATTTAACTATACTAGGTCTATATTAATATAATTATCCCTAAATAAGATTATCAAGGGATTCACTCCTAATAATATCCTATTATTAATAGCGGATAACTTATAACTAATATCTATCCGACCACTAGTAGCACGAATATTAGTATATAACGCTATTACTATCGCTATAGTTATAATAAAGTACTACTATAACTAACGCTATATAACTAAGTTCTTTAATATTAATAATTATAAGGGGTTAGACCTAAGTTTATTTAATAAGAGGTTGCTATAATATTATTTATTTAAGCTAAAGAGGAAAAGGGGAAGTTTTCCTCTCTAGTAGAGATTTCGCTAGTCTATAAGGAATAACTAGGTAAGCCCTAGGTAAGCTCTAAGTAGCTCCTTAAGGTAGTAAACCTAGGTAGAAGCCTAGGTAGACTTAACCTAGGTATAGCTTATAATACTATCCCCCCTTCTAGCTAGTCCCCCCCTAGGTATAGGCTAGATCGCTATTATTATCTATAACTAGCCTATATAGGGCTTTATACCTATCTATTATAGTAGTCTCTATAATAGCTTCTATAAGCTCCTAGGTAGGCTCTATATACCCCTCTTACTTAACTAGGACCTCGCGCCTCTACTCTCGCCTAACTACTTTCTATTATATTATATATATCTCCTCTACGCGCTACTTAAATTCGCTATTATTAGCTATAATTAGTAGTAGCTAGGGGTCTATCTTTATCTATATAAATAAGGGGTCCTCTAGTACTCTCTAGAGGAGGTTTATATAGAACCTCGGGTAGATATTACTAAGTATATCTAACTTAATAATATATAGGCTTAGGACTCCTATTATAATTTATTTATAGTATAACTATAATAGCTTCTTACTTAGCCTAGAGCTCTTATAGTTAGCTATTAAAAGCTAAATCTTATTACCTATGTAGTACTCCTCTATAAGTATCCTATACTAGTTTATATTCTCCTTATTATACTATTAGGTAGTTATAATACTTACTTAGATAAAGTCTACTACCTCCCGTAGTCTTATTACTAGGAGAGTAGCTATTATATCCCTATAGGGGGCCTCCTCTACTACGTTATCTACTATAGGTATAGGGTTAGTATAGTACTTATATTCTAAGAAAGATAGCGAGAGCCTAGTTATATTACTAACCTTATTATAGAGCGCTAGCTAGGTAATAGGTAGGAGCTACCCCTAGTTATCCTATACTTAGGTTATAAATGCTTATAGAATAGCTTATATCTCCTAGTTCTACCTCTTAGTATTACTATTAATCTATAGGTAGTATATAATACTTAATAGCCTCCTTATACTAGTAAGGTAGTAGAATTTAGCCTAGAAGTAGCTTACCTAGTTAGACGCTTAATTACTAATAATCTATATAGGAACCTATAGAACTAGAAGTAGGAGGTAAGGAACTAGTAGGTATAAGCTTTTACCTCTATAGTACTTATCTCCTCTAATATTACTAACTTACCTAGCCTATCTATTATAACCTATAAGTATTAGCTAGTATTATTCTTTATAAGTAGTAAGTCTATAATAAAGTCTATTATAAGGTCTAAGTATAACTAGGTAAGTACTAATAGGGGCTTTAGGAAGCCCCTCTTAGCTTACCTCTAGATATATATCCCTCTATAGATATTATAGTTCCTTATAAATCTCTATATTATTTATAATTATCCTAGCTAATAGAACTACTAGCTTACTATTTCTAGCGTACTATTATAGCTTAGGTAGGTAGTTATACTTAAGTTATAGCTCTATTAAATAATCTTTATATAGAGCTCCCCTAGTAAGTTATTATTATCCTCCCTATTAAATACCTATAGCCTTCCCCTAAACGTTAGCCTCCTCTAACTATTAATATTATACTTACTAATTTAGACCTTAGCCTTTATATTAAATAAGAATCTCTAAAGCTTATAAGTAACTATATAATATATAGCCTTATATATTATATCCTTCTTTATTATTTCTAGCTATAGCGCTTATAGTTTAGGGTTGCTATTAAAGACTATAGTATCTAGGATATTAGTATAGCCCTTCTAACCTCTCCTTAGTAGGGGGCTAACTATAAGGTCCCTATAGGGGTAAGCGCGGTCTAGTATTAGCTATAAGACCCTCCCCTACTTCTACTTATTATTCTACCCTTATAGTATATCCTACTCTCTCTAAGAGAGGGTATTAGGGGCTATTACTTCCTTACTAGGGTAGTATTTAATAGTAAAATTATATTAAGATAGCTCCTTTACTTACTAGCTCTAGCGCTCTATAAGGTGCTACTTCTTTATAAAGTATTTAAGCCTCTAGTAGCTAGTTAGTATCTTAAAGGTAGTTATATTATATAGCTCCGCCCTTTATATATATAAGTAAGAAAGGACTACTAGGAGCTCCTTATTATAAATAGGGTAGTTATACTCTATAGGCGAGAGCTTCTATAAGTAGAACGCTATAAGATACTAGGTACCCTCTAGGTTAACTTATAAGAATACTCCTCCTAGGATAAATCCTAAATAGTTAGTTTTAGTAATAGTCTTATCTTCTAGATTAAACTAATAGAGTACTAGCTAGGTATTAAAAAGCTACTTAACCTATAAGAAGGCTTATTCTTAGTTATCTCCCTATTAAAATATTATATTCTTCCTAATAAGTAGTATAAGTAGTTTAATAATATCTCTATATTCTAGTATAACTATATTATAATAATTTATAAACCCTAGGAAGCTCTAGACCCCTTTTAGGGAAGTAGGGGGTAACTACTTAGTAATTACCTAGAGTTTCTTAGGGTTATAAGAGAGACCCTCTACTACTATTATAATAAACCCTATATACTTAACCTACTTAACTAAGAACTTATACTTTATAGGGTTAAGGTTTAAGCCTATATCTAATAGCTTCTAGAGAACCTCCTAGACCTTCCTCTAATAATCTTCCCTCGTTTTATTAGAATAAATTAATATATTATTTATATAAGTAATAATAAAGTTATTAAAGAAGTCCTATAGGATATTATTAATATATTACTAGAAGCTAGTAGGGGTGCTAGTTAAGCTAAGTAAGTAAACTATTTATTTAAATAACTTATATTAGGTATAGAATATAGTTCTCTCCTAATACTCCTCTATTACCCTTAACTTATAGAAAGCTATTACTATATCTAGCTTAGTATACTACTTAGCTATACTTACCTAGTATAGCGTTTTAGAGATTAGTAGGAGGGGGTAGTAGTCTTTCTTAGTAATTATATTAAGAGCCTTATAATTAATATAGAAGTAAATTCCCCTACCTAGCCTCTTTATAAAGAGTACTAATACCCGAATAAGTAAGCTACTAGCCTTAATAAACCCCTTATCTAGGAGGTCTTATAAGGTCTTTTTTAGTACTAGTAGCTCTCCTCTTAATATATTATAGAGGGGGCCCTAGGGGAGTAGTAGCTCCCTCCTATCTAGTCCTAGTATAAGGTTAATCTAGTAGCTTACCCCTAGTTACTTAGGGGATAGTAAGTAAGCCTTATTAGGGTTAAATAGGTTAGGAAACTCCCTTAAGACTTAGCTTAGTAAATAGTATTATTAATCCTCCTTTAGTTTTAAGTTTAAAGCTTTCTTAATATTAGCTAAGCTAATAGCTTATATTAATACCTCTATAATACCCTCCTAATACTTACTTTATTATCTTACTAGGTATTAGTAGATTATAGAGAATAAGGGTATATTAAGGAACCTTATAGCCCTTATTTCCTTTATAAGGGGTATATCTACTTAGTTCTTTAGGTATAGCCTAACTTATCCCCTCCTATAATATACTTAGTAGGCTATAGTATTATAAATAACCTAGCTCTATTCTATCTAAGGGTACCCTAAGAGGATATTAGGGTCTAGGCTATTAACTATATATATAAAGATACGCTAAGTATAACTACTCGTTTCTAGGTTAAATACTACTATATCTAGTATATTACCTAGTAATAGTCCGCTAAGTATATACCTTCTTATAGGTTAGTATCTCTTCTTAATATATAAAAGGTAGAGGTATTAAACTAGGGAAAGGTTAATTATTATATAAGTATTACTCCTAGTATTTACTAGGATATAAGCTAGATATCTTTTATTAACTCTAACTTAAATAATAATAAGCTTATTATTAGCTAGTTATTCCTATTTATATTCTTCTTAACTTAATATCTCCTCTTTAGTAAGCTCTAGGGCCTAATTTCGCTCTAGAGTTAGTCTTTTTCTAACTCCTTAGCTTCTTCTAAGGAGTTAGTTACTACTTAGTAGTTATTTATAACCTTATAGTATATTAGTTTTTCCTTTAAGGTCTTTACTTTTATAACCCTAAGTAGCTAGTCCTCCTTATTAGGGTAGCGCTAGGTAATATAACCTCTAGCTCTATAAGTATAATAAGTATAGGGGTCCCTTATACCCTTCTAAAGCTATTAGTATTATACTAGAGAGGTACCTAAGGAGGACCTAGAGTTCTAGTAGTTATAGCATCTTATTTCCTTAACTTATAAGATATATATAGCTCTAGTTATATATATATCCCCCTTAGTATCCTTAGTAGTAGGTCTCTAGTAAGTTACTAAGTAGTTACTAGTAACCTTCTAGCGCTCTACTTTCTATATAATACTCTAGACCTTTAACAGCTAGCTATTATAATTACCTAGTAGGTTATTAGTAATTAGCTAATCCCTTAGCCTAGGGATAAGGGAGGCCTTTAGAAGTAAGATCTAGACTTAACTAAGCTAGTTTATACTACTTATATTAGCTAGTATCTACTTAAATTTTAATAAGAAAGTTACTAGGGATTTATTCTCTTTTTACTAGAAGGTTTATAATTAAGCTATAGCTTATAACTAGATATTTAAGTCCTTATATATTTAATCTAGGTAAGCTATAAAGTCCTTAGGGTTATATTTTCCCGTACCCCCCCTAGCTCTATAGAAAGTAGAGACTACTTACTAGGCTATAGTATCTAATTAGGAGTTAATAAGGTACTATACCTCTATATCTATAGTATAGAATACCCTATTTATAGTAATCTTATACCTTATCTATTATACCTAGGTAGTATATTCCTTTTACTTACTTAAAAACTTTAGGGGTAGGGGTAATAGCTTTTAATATACTATACTAGGTATTACTAATACCTTACTAGTAGTACTTATAGGGGTTTATATAGCTATATATTAGCTATTCCCCTACTTAACCTCTTATAACTATTACTAGAGGGACTCTATTACTACTACTAAATTAGCTTATAATAGCCTATCTTAAGTCTTAGCTATATTACTATTAACTATCTTAGTAACTAATAGGGAGTAGTACTTAACTTATTATTATTATTATTATAATAATAAGCTTAAATATATAAGGGGTTAGACCTAAGTTTATTTAATAGGAAGTTATTATAATATTATTCATTTAAGCTAAAGAGGAAAAGGGGAAGTTTTTCTCTCTAGTAGAGATTTCACTAGTTTATAAGGAATAACTAGGTAGGCCCTAGGTAGGCCCTAGGTAGCTCCCTAAGGTAGTGAACCTAGGCAGAAGCCTAGGTAGGCTTAAACCGGGCATAGCCCGTAACAATAATAAGGTCTACCTAAGACTATATAAGGGCTACGATATACCACAAGTAGCTATTATAAGACCTAAATATAGATAACGCTACGCTAGCCTATTTACTATTATAGAGCGTATTAGCCGATCTATATACTAACTCATACTACCTCCTTATTTAAGATCTATAATATTATTTCAGTCGACTACTTAGAACTAACTACTAGCTAACTTAATCTATATAAATAATAATTACTACTAATCCTACCTATTTTAGCGAAGAACTAATCGTTAGTTTCTACCTATATAATATAAGAACGTAATATAAAGTTAAGTAAGTAGTACCTTATCGCCTACTAATATTTAGGACCTAACTATAACTAATAGGTATTATAATCCGATTTAGCAAAGCATAATAGCTATAATAACCTACTATAATAATAGTATAATACTAAATAGACCTAATAATAATAGGATAATAATAACAACGGGAACGGAGTTTAGATATTAGCAGTAAGGGCACCGCATTTTAGAGGGGGGTAGACTATCACACTAGCCTATATATAACTATATATAGGCTACCTTATTACATAAGCACCGATATATAGATACATCCGCTCATCAGCATCCATAGTTAGCAATGCAAGCATTACACACATACCCAAGGGATACCCTCACACATGGCATCTGCATCAGATGATGGGCTTACGTTCCGGTGTAATTGGAAGGGCGCCGGCGGGTACCATGGCTGTTTATAAACAAGCAGGAACACCTTGGGTAGCAGATCCTCACATAAGACGAGGCCATTTCCGTCAAGGCTCTTGGACGTATCCTCCAAAAAGCATTAATTCGTCACCAAAATCGCGGCATTGAACGTCAAATCAAGATGTCCAGTGCAGACTACACGTTATACTCCTACTTCCGCTCCTCCTGCTCAGCTCGACTTCGGATTGCCCTCAATCTAAAGTCCATTTCGTATGAGACAGTCACGATCAATCTCCTCAAAGATGAGCATCTCTCCCCGAGCCATCGGGACCTGAACCCGTCCGGTACGGTCCCTCTCCTCGTAAATCGCCTCGACTGTGACTTTAAAGTCACCCAGTCTGTCGCTGCGCTCGAATACCTCGACGAGATGCATCCTGAGGGCGCCAGTCTCCTCCCCAAAGATCCCAAGGCACGCGCCACTGTTCGAACCTTGGTGAACATTATCTGCTGTGATATCCAGCCGGTCACCAACATGCGCATCATGCGAAGAGTAAGGGCACTGGGAGGGAACGCGGAACAGTGGAACTGTGAGCTCACGGCCGACGGGCTAGCGGCGTACGAAGTCGTTGCGAAGCAGTGGGCGGGGAAGTGCTCCGTCGGGGACGAGATGACGATGGCTGACATCTGCCTGCTCCCTGCAGTCTGGAATGCCGAGAGATTTGGCGTTGACTTGAGCAAGTACCCGGTGATTGGCAAAGTGGTCGACAATCTGAAGGATCATCCCGCGGTGGTGAAGGCTCACTACTTCAACCAGCCCGACACTCCTGCTGAGCTACGGATCAAATAGACATCGCACATTGCACTGGGTACTCTAGCAACCATGATTTATGAAAATCAAAGTCGTTTCAATCGGGTACTTTCCAGTTTTTCTTATCGTGACCTATAAACAAACTATTTTCCGCCTAAAACAGCGGCAAGGCAGCTTCAATCTTGCCAGAAACCTCACCAAAGCCGACCAGCGCGCCGTCTTGGCCGCTCCAGCCACGGATGACCAAAGTGTCGCCGTCTTGCAAGAACTTGCGCTCCTCGCCGCCGTTGAGCTTCACCGCCTGCTTGCCGCCCTGTGTCTGCTCAAGGATGCTACCCTCGGTGCCAGGCTCGGTGCCTGAAATCGTGCCAGATCCCAGCAGGTCTCCCGGGCGCAGATTACACCCGGTGATGGTGTGGTGTGCAATCATCTGCGGCCACGACCACAGAAGATTCTTGGAGTTGGTCCGGCTGATCGTCGTCTTGTGTCCGCTCGCGGCTGGAGAGTTCAAAATATTAGCACGCAGATGCGAGTGCGCGGAACCCAGGAAACCTACTGATGAGATCGACTTCCAGCTCGATGCCAAGAACATTGTTCTTCTTGCTCTCTCGGAGATACGGCTGCAGCTCCGTCGAGTTCTCGATACCAGCTGTCTTGGTCCCCTCGAGTGCGTCGGCCAGGACAACCCAAGGACTAACACTAGTGCCCATGTTCTTGGATGTAAAGGGACCGAGTGGAACGTATTCCCAAGCCTGAATGTCGCGAGCGCTCCAGTCGTTCATGAGCACGTAGCCGAAGATGTGGTCCTCTGCCTCATCTACGGGTACAGGTTCCCCTAGCCTGTTCTCGCGGCAGAGGAACATGCCCATCTCCAGCTCGATATCCAATCGCTCGCATGGCGATAGTACGGGAACCTTGGGATCCGCCGTGGGATTCTTCAGGATCTGGCCCCACGGCCTGCGGATAGGCGTTCCGGAGACCACGACACTGCTTGCGCGCCCGTGGTACGCGACGGGTAGATGCACGTAGTTCGGCTGCAGGGCATTCGCCGGGCCGCGAAAGAGGACACCCACGTTATATGCGTGGTTCTTGCCGGCGTAGAAGTCTGTGTAATCGCCAATTGCGAGTGGGAGGTGGTTCTCCGTCTCAGAGATGGGGATCAGCGCCGTCTTGCGCAGCTCGGCGTTGTCCTTGAGAAGGCCTGCGTGCGGGGTGTTTTCGCTGAGTATGGACTGGATGTACGAGCGTACCTCTCTGTGGACTGGTCTCCCGAGAGCTGCGAAATCGTTCAACGTAGTAGACGAAAAGACGGAGATGCGTTCCTGGATCGATGGCAGTGCGTGAAAGCCGCCGGCTCTGGCGAGCGCTTTCAAATCCAGAGCATGGTCTCCAATCGCGACCGCAGGACGATGAGTGGGGTCTGATTTTGTCGAGATGATGCCGAAAGGGATGTTCGCCAAGGAGAAGTGGCTTGTGGACGGCACGTTGACCCAGGAAGCAGACATCGTGACGGCAGTGTGGGAATCTGGCAGTTTTCTCGATGAGCCCCGATGAGAAATGAGAGGTGTTCTTGGATTAGCAGACTAAGTTGATCTGAAGCTTTGGAGCTCTCCCTTAAGGTTGTGAGGTCATCTTTGTTTGGGAGCGCTGGCTGAGGAACGGCATTCCGCAATTCCAATTCCGGCGCAAGCCGAGCGGAAACGCCAGGAGGCCAGGCCGCCGCGGAATGGACCACTGCGGGGTAGCTCGGGCCCGGAGCGGGGTGAAATGAAGAACAAAGCCGCCAGTAGGCGAGAAGGTTGTTACGTCCACAAGCGGCTTTCGGTATTGAGTCCATCTTGGGCGTTGGAGTATGAGTATAGCTGCCCCCTTTGGCGCGAGTTAGGTCTTTGAACTTTCGTATATTTCGTCTTTCGAAAATAGATTTCTGCTGCGATCGGGACAGCTCCCTGGCCTTGCTCTGGCTCTCGGGATTTATGGCGTGACCGGCTTGAGTTATGCTAACTGGGGTCATAGGGTGCACAAATTGCGGCTCAATTAGTATGTCCGTAGCAGGTTGCGGGCTCGAGAATGACCGTTGCGTAGTTTGAGGCACGATCAGCTGGCCCGAAATTGACGAGATCAATGATTGAGGGCTTGAGGCCGGCAAGTCTGTGGCAGCATCGCTGTTCTCGCTGGCTTTGGATCGATACCATGCTTGGATATCAGAAAGGGATTCTAATGGGGAGACTGTCTCGCTGGCTTTGGATCGATACCATGCTTGGATATCAGAAAGGGATTCTAATGGGGAGACTGTCCCATTCTTTGACGCGGTCGACCTTCTTCTGTCTCGGTGTCCAAGCGGGTTGCGATAACGAAGCTGGCGAGGATGTCGGGTTGCATGTTTGACTATCATATTGGCGGGAAAGGACCTTGAAAAGCGCGGCCTCTGTTTCTGCTAGACGAGTTTCGAGCTTGTTCAGATAACCGTTGGGAATTCCTCTAGTAACTATGCCTCAACGTACTAAGTTATCAATAACAAATGTTAACTCACCTCTTGCCCTGCTCAGAATACTGAGTTTTGCTAGGCTTATGGCTGCATTAGAGGCAAAATGGTCTGCGAAGTTGTTAGAGCCTTGGCCGGATAGGGCCCCACGGCTAGCTTCACCCCTACTTATAGCTTTCTATTACACTATATAGAGTTAGTATAGTTAGGTATATCCACGGTTAAATATTCTTCTCTAGCCCTCTAATTATTAAGTAAGGGCTAGAGGACTTATCTAGGGGTTACCTAGTACCTCCCTATAGCTCCTAACTCCTATAGACTTCTCTAACTTAGCCTACTAAGCCCTTTTCTCTATAATATTATCCTAGCTTATAATAGAATCCCCCCCCTCTAAACTAGTCTACTCTTAGACTAGTTTACTCTATAGTTATCTAAAGAATACCCTATACCTCTCTATAAGACTTTATAACCTCCTAGTTTCTATAAGTCTAGAATTTAATATCCCTTATTCTAGTTATATAACTCTTTTTTAAATAGCTAGGTTACTTAGAGGAGTAGTTAACTAATAGTAGGGTACTTATTCTCTACTCTAGCTACTCTTATAGCTCTTATATCTAAGTAATAAGGGACTTTATAGCTTAGAGGAGTAATAAGCTAGTAATAAGGTATACCTATACTCTAATTACTCTTATAGCTTTATTAGATAGGTCTAGGACTACCTAGTAGTTATTTAAATAGTTATAGCTAAGTTCTCTTATAAGGGTTACTCCTTCTTTTATAAAGCTATACTAAAATATATTATTATTTAGGCTTATTTTTATTATTTTAAATTTACTCTTAGAATTATTATATTTCCTACTTATTACTATATTTTTAGTGCTTTTATAGGAGTAATAAAGATATTCTCCCTCTAGGGATAAAGAAGTCTTTATTATAATATAAGGTACTACTAGTAGTTATCTAGTAGTTATCTAATACCTCCCTATGCTTAGTAAAGTTAGCTAAAGCGAAATAATATAATAATCTAGAGACTATCCTCCTTTTAGTTATATAAAAGCTTAGTTTTAGTATTAAGTTAAAAATATATAAATATTATTTAAAATTTTACTCTATTAAAATCTCTCCTTTTTACTTCTTTAGATTTATAATACTAATACTACTAATAATTTGCTATTAGCCTCGTACTCCCCTATTAAAAACTTTATCTTAATTACTATCTAATAAATTTATTATTATATTATCCTCTACTACTAATATTATTAACGCTACTCCCTACCCTGCTATTATACTAGATATTACTAGTATCCCTATAATAAGTAAGCTCTAAGTATGCTCCTACTATTACTACTTCTTAGTATAAGCGAAGTAAGAGCTGCTTATAAATATAGATATTAAGCTTAAGCTCCTTATAAGCTTAATTATATACTTTAAGAGCAATAGTAAGTATATAGTCCTTAGCTAGTACTTAGCTAGTACTTATTTAATACTTTACTAGCTTTAGGCTCCAAGCTACTTACTAATTTATAGATTTATTACTAATTTATTTATTTTTAAGCGCTTCTACTAAATATATATATTATATTAAAATAAGTAATAGAAAGGCTTATATTAATATAAGTTTTACTTATTATTTTCTAGTTCTTAGCTACTAACTCCCTATAGCTTACTTATTATATAATAAGCGCTATTAATAAGCTTAAGCGCCTAATAGATAAGGGCTATTCTAAGCTTAATATTTAAGCGTAATATACTAAGAATAAGGTAGGTCGTCTAGTACTTTCTTAATACTTTACTATTAGTTTCTAATTATATATAAGAGGAGATTCTTACTACCTAGCTTATAGTTAAAAAAGCCCTCTAAGCTAAGAAGAATAAGGCTAATATTATACCTAAGAAGTATAAGGCTAAAGAGGTAGAGATCTCTATAAAACTAGAGGATTACTAGGTAGGCGCTTTAGAGGAGGCTACTACTTACTAGTAGTACCTTACTAAGGAGGCTAAGAAGTAAACTAAGTTATTATATAAGTAGTATAAGGAGCTTACTTATTACTATACTATAATAGAGTAGCTAGTATAAAAATAGCTAGTAATATAAGAAGTATAAGCTAAGTATACTAAGGAGTTACTTAACTCCTATAATAAAGTTATAAGTTTATTTAAGCCCTATTAGTACCTCCCTAGTGCTTTATTAGTTACTATTTCTAACTTAAAGTAGAATTATAAAGCTTTAGCTACTATATCTATTATAAGGGGAGATAATAATAATAATAATAATACTAAGGGTACTAGCGCTTAGTAGGCTTAAAACTTTTAGGAGCGCCCCTAGTAAGCTACTAATAACCTCTAGGTAGTAATTAGTTATTTTTAGGTATTTTTCTAGTCTCTTTTCGCCTTATTAGGGGCTTTTAGGCTAGTAAATTAAGATACCTAGCTAATATACCCTATTTCTACTTAACTACTAGTTATCTATTAAGTTATTTATTAAGTTATATAGCGATTATAATGCTTTTGCTTATAATTAGGCTTTATAATCGCTTTATAAGTCTATTAATATATTATATTATAGCTCCTATAAATTATCTAGTTCGCTATAGCCCTTCTATTTAATAAGGTACTAATACTTATATCTAGCCCCCCTATAGGTTATAATATAGTTTACTATATAGACGTTATCATTATTATTAATTAGGATATCTTATAGTAAAACGGCTAAGCTAAAAAAGGGTTCTAGTTATATAAGCGCGAATATATTATAGATTTAGTAATTTTTATCTACCTATAGCTTATATACCTATCCCCTATTAATTACCTATTAGATCCTAAATAGGCTTGAATATTTATTAGATAGTTTATAAGAGGGCTACCTCTACCTAATATTCTTAGTTAAAAGTAGGATAAGGTCTCTTATAGCGAAAATAATAGGGGTTCTTCTTTAATTATAGAACTTACTATATGTTTTATTATACTTTTAAAGTAAGTTACTAATAGCTAACCTCTAGGTAAGTAAGCTATAGATTCTCTTATATACTACTAGGACTAAAACCTTTAACTAGGGTTTAATATTATTAGGTCTATAAGGGGAATATCCTATTAGTAGTTTAGTAGGTAACGTCTTAGTAGCTTCGTAGTAGGAGTTATTATAAATAAATTAGGCTAGGTTAAGCTATATTACCTAGTTATCCTAGTTAATATTATAGAAAGTCCTTAAAAAGTGCTTAATACTCTAGTTCTAGCGTTCTATTTAGCTATTAGTTTAGGGATAGAAAATAGTACTAATCTTCCTCTTAATAACTAGTAGGTAGTATACTTTAAACTAGAAGTTACTAGTGAATACCGATCCCTAATTAGATATAATAGCTTCTAGGAGCTTAAATATAAGGAAGATATATTTAGTTAGTAGTATAGCTAACTTATTAGTAGTAAGTAACTCCCTAGTAGGGATATATATGGAGTATTTTATAAACTAGTTAATAATAATAAGAATACTATTATATAGCTTATTTATCGCTATTAGAGATAGTAGTAGTTTTATAATAAAGTTGATTAATATCTATTAGAAAGGCTAGCTAAGTACTAGTAGGGGTGCGAGTTTATTATATAGGAGGTAGTATCTTAACTTCGTATATTAGTATATTATATATATCTTAATATATTCCTTTATATTACCCTTCTATACGTTCTAGAAGAACGATTTTCTAATTTCTTTAGTATTTTAATAACCCCTTAGTAACCTCTAGATAGTTTATTATAAAAGCCTCTAAGGACTTTATTTTAAAGTAGGTAGTTATTAGGGATATATAGGCCCTCCTAGTATCTTAGGGTGCTAGTATTATTTAATAACTACTTTATACCTCGTTATTCCTGCTCTTTATTAATATAAAAGGGGTCCTTCTATTAAGCTTTCTTAACTAGTTCTTAGAGCGAGGGTATAAGTTATTTTAGCGAGGCATTTAGTAGTTAAGCACCTCGTTATTATTTAATACTTACCCTCTAGATAGTAGTATTATTAAAACGTTATAAAAAGTCTTATAGGAGCGAGTCCCTAGCTTTATTAATCTCTATATCCTCTAGAGTATAGTTAGGTCTCTATAATAGACTATTAGCTAGGTTATAGTAACCCGGCTAGTATTTAATTTTAAAGTTAAATATTAATAGATCCTAAAATAGCTAAGCTTAGTAGCTACTAAGCGTCTTTTTATTAGTAAGGTATTAATAACCTAAGTAGTTAGTAATAAATTAGATATAATATTAGGAGTAAAGTAAGTAATACTACTATCTTACTACTACCTCCTTAATAGCTAGTAGCTCTACCTCTAGCGTGCTATATTATAATTATATACCCTTAAGCGTCTAAGATATAAATACTACTAGTCTCTATATATCCCCCTCTAACTAGCTTAGTATTACTCCTATTATAAAGTCTAATATATTAGTTTTAACTTAAATTAGGAGTATATAATTAAAGTAATATAATATAAGCGCTTCTATAAATAAAGCGTAGAGCTAGTAGAAAGTAACTAGTACCTCCCTAGTTACTACTAGCTATCTCTTAGCTATATTAGTAAGTTAGTTAGTAAGTAGGCTATAAATCTTAGACTAATCTTTAATAAATCTCCTATAGAACCCTATAAATCCTAGAAATTACTAGATCTCTTATATTATAATAAGTACTAGCTACTTAGCTATTACTTAGACCCTCTTATATTTTATAATAACTCTATTTACTAAGACTATAAACCTAAGGAATTTAATCTCCTCCTTATAAAATTTATACTTATTAGGGTTTATATAGAGGCTATTAGCTTCTAACTAAGTAA